>JAUMHQ010000044.1:11204131-11225277 GCA_032361165.1 Enteromius paludinosus | reverse complement strand
GAGGGCTATCTAGCCCTTCCCCTTACCCCTACCCCTCCGATCAAAGGGGAATTGAGACACCCCTACCCCTTCACGTGGGGTAAGCGTAGGGGTAAGGGGTAGAATTGGGATTGGGCCTTAGTCTATAGCATCCTGCAGTACAAGCCGCTGTTCAGCTGCAAGCGACAAACGCTGCCAGTATGAAAGCGCAATCAGCGCGCGCTTCTTATGCTCTGCATACGCGCCTCTTACGTGCTGCATCTGCATGCAGGATGGAACCGGCTGCGTAAGGCAGCTGTGAATGAAAAAAAGTTTTGATCGTTTGCTCAACCGTCGTCCCGCTAGAAGGTTCAACTGAATCCGAGTGAGAGGAGGAGGAGTCTCCAAACGCACACAGTGTCAGCGCTTCAAGTGTGTTGTCAGATTCATCATGCTGCCTGTATATTTTATAGTGGCACAACATATTTTACAAATTTCTCTTTCTAAATAATGAAAGTATGGTATGTCTACTAATAATTCTAAAGAAAATTAAATTGGGTTTTACCGATGCAGATACGTCAGAAACGATGCATCGCTATACAAATGCCAATTTGCATCACATCATTAACTTTTTAAGGCGATGCACCGAGCGAATCGGGGAATCTTCCCATCCCTACTGTGCTCTCACCCGCTGGATTGTGATTCACTGTAAAATCCAATTAGTTGACCTTAATCAAAAAAATCATGCAAACCGATTGCCTTGAAAAAAACAAGTAAAGTCAAGTAAGAATTTAAATTTGTATTTACAAATGTTTATTTAGTATTGTAAACTTACACGCAAGTTCTGCTAACTCATGTAACAGTTCCTGCTACTTGGGATTTCTTAGTTGTATTTACTTAAACATCAGTCTAGTTTACTTAATAAAAGCATGCAAACCGACACACACACACAATTTCAAACCAATTAAAGGTAGTGGCAGTTCAGAGTTAAAGGTAATTATATTCAATACCATTTTAACTTATATTACAGACATTTTAAAACAAAGCAAAAACAATATGATTTGGGAAATGCTTGTAAACAGTAGAGATATGATTTAGTGTGGCACTGGGCTGGACACACAAGTTGAAAAAGTTTTTTTTTTCTATCACAAGTCAAATATAACACTGTAAATGTTCTTCATAGTATTGGGTAATCCAAAGGTAGCAGTACTTCAAATGTAGCACAGGACAGTCCGTAAGCAAATGGTTGATTCTTTGCAGTACTTTCCTGAACAACGATGGCAGAAGACAAAAGGTCCAGGCAGAGAAGATCTGGAGAAGTAATCCATCTTCAGTGATAGTCAGAACCCCAACAGACACTAGTGCCCAGACTGCATCAACATCAGACACCTGTATAGAACAAAGTAAACACTATGTTAGTAGGGAAATGTGGATGATCAACTTTCAGTGACTTATTTCTGAACACAAATGAAGACATTTAAAAAAGAGAGAACAAAAAAATAAAATTTCTATCTTTCAACTGAATGCTTGTTCACCCAAAGAAACTGTTGGTTAGGCAAAAGGCAAGGGACCAATCCTGAGCAGCGACATCGCTCCAGCCGTTCTACTGCACAATGTGTTTAAGAATTCACATCAAGACTGGTTTGTAATCAGACCAATGCCTAACCAAGTAGAAATATAACTAAAACTGCTCCCTACCATTCATAGAACAGTTTGGCCCAGCTAGTTATATAATCAACATGAATCTTAATGCAAAGTGATATTGTGAAATCTACAGCAAAAACAAAGCTGATTTTCCCACATGTATGTATTTGTTTAAGATGTAACTAGGAGTACTTACAAAGTTTGGTTGTAGAAGTATCTGAGACAAAGTAAATGGGTGTGCAATTTTGTTTTTGGGGTAGGATTGTGCAGAAAGGGCCATACTGTACATATGCAATTACCACATAAAAAGCCTCTTTTAAATAGGTGTGTCCCACCTATTTGCATTTGTGTCTATTTGCATAATGTTTCTTAGTAAATCACTTGAAATACACCCACAAACTGCAGACACAATTTGTAAGATTGCACAAGCAAATTAGTACCTTTTTTGGTGATTTTTATAAATCAAGACCATTGTCAATAAACACAGACTTCAGCAAACACAGGGTTCAGACTCACACATACCACTCCTAAAAACACACTATTGGAAAATCAGTTTTCTCTCTTTATCTGTCTCCCCGAAGAGGAAAATGCATAAAATAGTTGTTTTCCCCTAAGTATTGGAAAACAGAGAAGGACAAAGGAAGGACGGTGTGTTTGAACAGTGTTGTATGCACACATGCTCATAGCTGTAATTTGTCATCAACAGCTGTGAATTTATCATAGTGAGACAATGTATCTCGATCAGCCTTCAGAGGGAAAACAAAAAGCTGCATGCACTCAAACATAAGCACACATATTTTTGAATCCTCTACTGATTTATAGCACAGTTTACACTGCGTAATACACAAAGATTATTAAAAAGGATGTAACACATGACACATGCATGCAAACAGTTGTTTGTCTTCTCTGTACTGTAATACAGTTACTGAGACTTTTTATATGTGCACTGCAATTAACTCTTGCTGACTGCCCTGTGTCTAATTTGTAACTGGACCTAGACCTGTCTTGTTCCTTGTGTGTGTGTGTGTGTGTGTGTGTGTGTGTGTGTCTGGAGAGAAAAAGAGCATCACTCTGTATCTGTGTGTGTATGTGTGTGTGTGTAAGAGAGAGAGCGTATGTCTGTGTGTTCCCATGCTTGTTAATAAGCTTTAACGGGGCCTGCATAAACCCTTCATTAAAAATCTCCACTAATCCGCATTTTGCTTTCTCCCTGAATCATCCCTCATTACTTTTCCTCTCCACACTTCCACACATCTCCACCTCTCTCTCGCTCTCCCGCATGTGTTCTGTTTATTTGAGTGTTATGGATTTCCTCTGTATTGTGGGTATGGAAATGCTGCGTGTGCCGTTATGCATTATTTGTGCTTCTGCAATTCAAAAGTCCTTTTAATTGACAAGCTCCTCCTCGTTTGCATATCTCCACCAGAAGTCGTGACCGGGAAGAAAATAAAGCTGGTGCGGTTAATGTAGGAGCTTTCTGTTAATATGGAACATTTTCTGTGACTTATCCACCCGATTCTGCATTTGTATCATTAATTTTTCCTTCAGAGGGAAAACGCAATGCTGCTTTTTCCTTTACATATATATATTCCTCCAGTCCCCTATTAATACTAGATTTATGCAAATAAACAGCATATATGGCTCAATTTTTGTTTTTCATTCTCTTTGCAATTCGTACAGTTGCCATAGGCCTTCTATAATGACATGAACTCTCCGACACACTCTGTCAAAAAAAAATATATATATATATTAGTGCTGTCAAATGATTAATTATGACTAGCGGGAGGTGGGCTCTCCAACAAGGAGGCTAAAGGCCATGGCCTCTAGCATCATTTGCTAGAGCGCCTCTTTTTGAGATCAGGGGAGTTAGGTTTACTTGCACAGCACCTACTTGCTGGCCTCCGTTACACTCACCCCCCTAAACCTCACTTCCATCCGGGTCACGGCATCAATGAAACCCCCCTGGGTCTGCTTCCACTACGACTCATCCTCGCTCCGAGAGTGTCTCAAACTCGGGTCCATTTTGTTGCCTTGTACTTGTACATGTGTAATGACAATAAAGTTGAATCTAATCTAATCTAATGGGAGGCGAGCATTGTAAAAAGGAGGCTAAAGGCCATGACCTTTAGTATCAGTCACTAAAGTGCCTCTTTTTGAGATCAGAGGAGTGAGGTTTCCTTGCACAGCACCTACTTGCTGGCCTTCATTACATGATTTATCATTTGACTGCACTAATAATACAGTATATTCAAATGCACTTTGCATATAAAAACAGCCATTTACCTTGCAAAAAAAAGGATCTATGCTACAATGATTTTGCAGAGACAAAAAAGTCTTTATTTTTCTTCAAGGATGAGTGAAATGGAAAAAAGCATGAATATGTAGATGTTGCAGGGATATCACATTAAATATTACCAAACAGAGGATATTTTCAAAGAGGAGCCCCAAGCCAGCGAGAGATTTTTCTGACAGAAGAATCCACCAGAAATTAAAAAAATATCACTGTAATAATAACCATTTCATCTGGAAAAGCTTGAGAACTTTGATGAATGTGTAATGTATTATCTTGAAATTAATAGCCAAATAATGTGTTCTAGTTAAAGTCATTCCTATTCTTTAGTTGTCCTGGGGAATAAAGCAAGCAAGAATACAGAAAGAAAGAAAAAATGAGAGAACAAGAACGGAGCCGTCACACACCGCAATACCCTGATGATATATTTCTTCATAAACAGACAATATATTATTTTCAGTAAAAGAGCATTTCCACATTAAGGCATCAACCCTGACTTTTAGAATCTTAATAAGTGCTGCTGCCCTGATGGATTGGATCATGATTGGCCTGCACACAGTGAAGCCGCTGATAAATGGCCACTTAAAGTGACATAAAATGAATAAAAAAAGCACATATTGTCACACACCAGTGTTCAAAGTGTCCAAACGGTGGTCTACATATGTGTAAGAATCGTTGCGTTAGATAAAAAGAAGGAAGCCTCATTTTGACTTGTTTTAAGGACATTACATCAAAGTTGGATCAGCCTGTAATGTGTTTTCCCACTTCAATTTTGAGTGTGACTCCAAATCCAGTCCTCCAGTGTTTCCTTTATATTTTGATCTACATAGTCTTTTCCAGGGAGCACTTTGGTTACCTGGTTGGTTCGTATTTCTACCTTCTTAAGTAATTGGCATGTAGCATGATAAATGAAGTCACCTGACCCATACTGAATTATGCAGTAATTCTACAGGGATGTTAAAACACTCTATTTCTTCTACAGATGTCTTATTCTAGGACATTTGGTGTGAAACCAGTTTGAGGTCAGTAAGTCTTATGCACACCAAAGCTATTCGATCAAAAATACAGTAAGAACTGTAATATTGTGAAACACTAGAATTTAAAATAACTTTTGTATTTTTTTAAATAACAATGTAATTTATTCTTGTGATTTTTTTTTTAGCATCAGTCTTTAGTGTCACAAGATTCTTCAGAAATCGTTCTAGTGTGCTGATTTACTGGGCAAGAAACATTTTTATTAATTATTTATTATAATTATAATATATATATTGTCATGAGTGCGCCCTAGTGAAGCGTGAGGGCACTTGTGGTAATTCACCTCCCTTGGACTCCTACCCAATCATGGACTAAATTTCCCAACATGCATTGCACACCCACACCGGTTCTTATTCTGTATTTATCACCTACAGCTGTTTAATCACCACCACACCCACTCACACTCCCTATTTAACTGTCACATTCACATTATCTGCCTAGCTGACAATTCTGCATTTATCCCCTGTCTTGTTCCAGTGTGTGACCTCTGCCCGTTCAGTCTGTTTATTGATTGTTTGCTGCCTGACTTGACCTCCTTGCCTGTGTTTTGACTATGATTTTTGCCTATCCTGTATTGCTTCGACTTGCCTGTGATCCCGACCCAGCCTGAATTACCACAATTTAATAAAAAAACGGCAAATGGATCTGCACACCTCTGTCTCCTGCGACACACACACGCATGTTGGGTTTACATGTTTTATGGGGACATTCCATAGGCGTAATGATGTTTATACTGTACAGACTGTATGGGCTATAGTCCTACACTTACCTTACACCTAAACCTACCCCTTACAGGAAACTGTGTGAATTTTTGGATTTTCAAAAAACTTCATTCTGTGTGAATTATAAGCTTGTTTCCTCATGGGGACCTGAGAAATGTCCCCACAAGGTCAACATTTACTGGTATTCATATCTTTGTGGGGACAATTGGTCCCCATAAGGTGATAAATACCAGGTGCACGCACACACACACACACACACACACACATATATATATATAATTTCTTTTGTAGAAACCAAGATACATTTTTGTCAAGATTAAATTATAATGGCATATTACTTAAATATTTGCCATTTATTAGAAATAATTAAGCACATATCAATGCCTAATTCTACATGACCTCATTCTAGATCTTTAATCCCACCCAATACCTAAATGTAATAATTACCCTACCAACTATTAATAAGCAGCAACAGGAATTTATTGAGAGGAAAGTCGTAGGTAATAGTGAAAAAGTGTTCCCTATTCTAGTGTTACCTTCATTATATCTTATATATTTAGCCTGGAAAATTATGGATGTCAGCACATTCTTCAAAATATCTTCTTTTTCAGCAGAAGAAAAATATTCATACAGGTTTCATACATGGCTTGTGTGTGAGTAAATGGTGACAGATGTACATTTTCTAGTGAACTATCCCTTTAACATTGAGAGAAATTGAGAGAAGTTGTGACAACCAGCCCTGGTCTCCCTTATAGCTTGCAGTATTTTTACATGCTCACTTCTTATCTGCCTCTCTCCCTTGCTGAGTTAAATAAGTCAACTCAGTTCTCGATGTTAAACTCTCCCATGCTGAGGCTCTTTCAGCTGAGTAGCACGTTTCTCTGGAAGAGAGAGCTAGAGAAAATGGTACAGGAGAAAGAGCACACGACATGAAGCTTGTAAAGCATTTTGATACCTGCAGGGGTGCATTTACCACACTTAATACTGACATGCGTGCGTGTAAAACAGCTTTTAAAGTTCATCATGAAAGAGGAAGCATTACAGGGATGTGTAAATCTGCTGATATGTTTAATTGCTCATGAATGTCAGCGATCTGCAAGCTTTCATTTGCAGAAGGGAAATAAATGAAAAATTGAATAGACAATCAGGTTTCCATTTAAGAAACAAGCTGTCTCTTACATACAGCGAAGAAAATCATCATCGTATGAGCGTTCAGGTGGAAAAGCTCATGATGTGATTTGTATCTGGGGCCTAGTTAGGCTTTAGCTGGGATTCATTTGAGCATCAGGAATCACTGCTAATTGTGTTTTAGAGTGCTTGATCAATTGCAGATTATCTGCTCTAGGTCAAGTGATAAATATTATACTGACATGATATGATCAATGGTTCATTATTTGGGAATCTTTCCATATTTGTAATATGAAGTTGAGTTTTGCATATTTAAGACTTGATTAAACATGCCACTGCCACAGATTAAATTAGACTAACATGGATAGTTTGTCAGTCTATTATGTGCTCAAATTATTATGATATAGTATAGTTTAAACAATCCACTTACGTTCTCTTTAACAACACAGATTTATTTTTGCAAGGTTTATTATGAGTCATATAGGCATATGAACCCAGGACCTTCCAAAATGTAAAAGCAGGACCTCAGAAATTCCACATTTAACCCCTTGACTGCTAGAGATTTTTAATTTAGTAGATGAAAACGAATAGTACACAGGTCAGTCTTCTCCTTCTTCTCCCCAATCTCCTCAATGCTGTGGGCATTTCTTGCAATTCATCAGCACCAAAATCATTCGATTCTACTGACTTTGGGAGCAGCATTCTTACATGTTCTTATTAAACGTGAATCTTAAGTTGAATGAGTATATTTGTAGCATAAGCCAAAAATACATTGCATGGGTCAAAATGATTTGTTAAGAAAAATTAGGATATTAAATAAAGATCATGTTCCATGAAGCTATTTTGTACATTTTCTACTGTAAATATATCAACACTTCCACTTTGTACTATCAAGTTCCAGATTTTTAAATGGTTGTAACTTGTCTAAATATTGTTGCTAACGCTTTTTTTATTGTCTCTTTATGAGTTGCTTATTAGCATGCATATTATGATATTAGCCATTTATTAGAAGTAATTAAGCACATACTTAATGCCTTACATGACCTTGCTGTACATTCTTAATCAATACCTAAACCTGACAACTACCTTACTACCTACAGTATTAATAAGCAGCAAATTAGGAATTTAAAAAAGTCGAAGTCAGTAAGTACAGTATGTTCCATAAAGTGTTACCATATTGTCCTATCCTAACAAACCATACATCAGTGGAAAGATTATGTATTCAGATCTCCAATACAAATAAATAAATAAAATCAGTATGAATCTCAATTTCGAAAAATTGATACTTAAAACTTGTGGTGCAGGGTCACAAAATCAGTGTCAATAAATGTGCTTTACTCACCTTATCAATCCAACTACAGTTGTTCAAAGCATTTTTAGTGACTTGTGACCTCCTGAACTTTCCTCTACAGATTACATTTTGCCTTAAAGTTGTTATGGTTGATCTAGCTAATGTTATGTTGACTTGATCTGTATGTCTTAAAAGCACCCTTATCTTATAATCAGATATCCCAGGTATCAAATCCGTAGTGAGAGAAGGGCTCAACACGATATCTATGAAAAGTTCATCCCGCTTAACACCACCCCAGGCTCATTGGAAAAACATTGCGGCTTTTCTTTGAAAAAAAATATTACATTGCTTAATACACATTTCACAACACTTTCATGTTGTAATGTCAACTGCCAATGCTTTATTACATTGATTGTTGTACACTCTACTGAGTGACGCTAAAAGGTTAATGATCTATCGTGTTTGAAAATGATGTAGCATCTACAATAAACTCTATTCTGAACCTAACCTAAAGCATACGTGGGATAAAAATGCATTTGCTAAAGCAACCATGCCATTTTATTTAATTTCCATGGGTATGAGCTCTGTTATTGTCGAGGATGCTTTACTGGACTATACCAGGTAAGCTCACAAGCGAGTTTACAGTTTTAGAAAATGCATATATTGAGCTGGTTAAGCAATGCAAATGTGTAAATGTATTATTTTGCAAGTCACATGCCATGGCAAAAGCTTTTTTGAAGACAAAGATTTCTGTAAGAAATTACAGTAAATTGTACGCATATGTTTTACAAAAGTGTAGATAGAGGCACATTTTTCCAATGAATCAAGGTTGCTAAATACAACAAAACCTCATTTGTTTATTAGCAAGTGTTATCTTGGTAGCTAGCTACCTTTTAGTCTTTTTTGCTAATCTGAGGTGAAGTTAAACCAAGAAGACAGGAGGAAGATCACGGGGGGTGAAGGTGTGCATGATTAGATTCACTGTTGCAAAAATATGCATCTCATTCAGCCTTCACTTTTCACTGGAGATTTTCAAATCCAGTCAATGGTATAGCCTGTGTCTCAGGTTGGTATCATGTATACAGTAACAAAGATTTATGAGTAAAGTTTTCACTGCGGCACAACAGAATTACTACAAAATAGCCCACAGTGTGATTTGACATACTCCTGCTGCACGTCCAATCAACGTCTCTGATGGAGGCTGTTTACGTTGTTTTCGCCAATGCTTGTTGTTATTTGTCCTTTCAGCTAGAAGCCACATATGATCCCACGTCTGCGTTTCTGTCAATGAAATGTTGTTCACAATGGTAATTCGACCACTTGGCTTGTAGTTTAAGCCAACAATAATACTTTCCTGGTCAGCTCTGCTGCCATAATGGCATTGCAAGTGCTATAGCAAGCTAGCTTACGTTGTTATTACTTGCACAGATAAAGTTACAGCTCATGTTTTCAAATGAGTTCACAGGCTATTATTTATCTGAAATTGCGGCTGGCTGAGGTTGTTCTTTGTGATGAGAAGCGCTGTCTGTAATTTCAGAAATGCTGATGTTAAGCTTCAATCCGCATAGAGGCCACGTCTGCTGAATGTTTAACTTTGGTTTTTATCTTTGTAGAGCTGTTGTTCCGCTGAAATTGCTGTGTCCACGCGGTTCAAGTCACAAGTTGGTCTTTGATGCAGCAGAAATTATAAAGGAAAAAAGCACTGAAAAATCGTTTCCCTGTGCATCAATCCAATCATTTCGTCACCATGATGCTTGCATCATTGCTGTTAAAATTCGGTGGAAATATGTGGTTGAACATGGATGTAAGATCAGTGGTATCCATTTATTTAATCTATACACATTTTGTAAGATTATAATATTTTATTGAATATTTAAGAATAATTAATCTTTTATTTAACTATCTATTTATCTGCATAGTTTATATATTTATAATTATTTTAATGTATTACCACACATGAACAATAATGTCATTATAGTATAAATATCAGACATTTTGGTCACACTTTTTAAAAGACACAATTCTCACCATTATCAAACCAATAAACATGACTTTTACCTCAATAAACTACAAATTGTATGCTTATTAATAATTAGCAAGGTAGATGTTAATTTTAGGTGTTGGGTAGGATTAGGGATTTGAAATATGGTCATGCAGAATATGTAATAAACAGCTTAAAGGTTCTTAATAGTTATGCTGAAAGAATTTAATTAATAGTAAAGGCCCATTCACACCAAGCATGATAACTATAAAGATAATGATAACTATATTTGCATCCACACCAGCGAATGATATCGTCTGTTTATTCTAAGCGCAAGTGCATCTGCTGCTTTTAATTCTAAAGAATTACATCTGATTGGTTATCAATGTTTCTATCGTTCATCAGCTGGAAAGAAATTTGTTCTGAAAATGATTCCAACGATATAGTTTCTCTGTGACTTCATAGTGGTAGTGTGGATGCTGCTATTCTTTAACACTGAGAACTATATCTTTATCGTTATCTTTACCGTTATCTTTATCATCATTAAAACATAAAAGGTGATTGTAATTGTAAGATAAAAATTACAATAAAATTGTGTCACATATATGATAGATAATGGTCCAATTCTGAGATATAATGGGATATAAAGGATATCTCAGGCAGAAACAGGCTTCAAGACAGATTGAGTCACTATATAAAAATTACATTTAAACTGTGCATGACGTAAATAAAACTAAGATTATTAAGTTGAATGTGAGTGAAAAATGTCAGTTAACTCTGCCAAAGCTGCATTTCAGGTATGCTAATTCACTCTAAACCATACTCACTGTTAGTAAAGTCAAATTGCCCATTGAAAATAACCGGAGCTGAACTGAAATCCCACTTTTATATGGCAGCAAATGTATCACATGCTCACTCTCTCTCTCTCTCTCTGAGCAGTGGATCATGAGTTAAATGAAGTGTGGAGGAGAGGAACCCCTTCAGCTCCTATAACTGTAGCACTCCTCAGGGATTCCTGCCTAATTCCATTTAATTCCATGGATGTCCTGCCGTTCCCAGATGGACACTAACTACTCAATTATGCCATGTTAAAACTCTTATTCTGCTGGACTGTGGACCTTGCTTGACTTCCTACAAATTTCCCTAACGATACCTTAATGAGAATCCTTAGAACGGCTCAGTGTGCTCCTCCAATTTAAAACCAGAAAGTGGATCCTGCGTGTTGATGCGTTAGGTTTCAAACCACACAAATAGCATCAGTAATCTGGGTAGCACTGGAAGTTCAGTAAGATTGAAACTTTATTTTTAGTGCATCATCTTTCGGAGTCCTTTTGAGACGTGTTCAACTGAGGAAACTTTTCTTACAAAACCTTTTATCACGGTCCTGGACTCTTTTCAGAGTATTTGCTCTCATGTTGTGCTGAGGGATTACGCTGAGTCATCTGAGAAGAGACGGAGAAAGAGAGGGGGATGCAGGGTGAATGATTTTAGATGCTATAATGGAAATAAGTACCCAATGCAAGCACTTTAACACTGAAAAATGAAAATTGTGTCATTATTTACTAATACAATGTTATTTTCTTTATTTAGAACAGAAAGTGACCACTTCTGTTGAGATCCAAACAGAAGCGACTTATGATCTATTTTATGAACTCTGTTTTTTCTGTGAGGTAGAGGCTATAAAATTTCAATTATGATCCCTGATAATCTTTTCTGGAAATAGCTGGTAATTCAAAAAGTGTTACAAGAAGATCAATAAATTCAATAAAGAAGATCAACAAAAAGAACATGCTCAAATGAACAATTCACAAATTCAGTTCTTGAGTTCAATTCACTAGAGATAAATATTAGTGAATAACAAATTAAATGCAATTTTAATTGAAAGAAAGAAATGTATAGGCTCACTGAAAATGCATGTAGTTGTTATTTGAAATGAACCCTAGAGACAGTGAAATAGCATCAAATATTAATTCACAAAAATTAGAAACACAAGCAAGATTAACAAGAACATTTTGATATTCATCAGATAACCAGCTTCATATGTAGCACTTTTCTGAAGAAGTAAACTTGCTTAGTAGCTCACCTGGTGTAGCATTGCATTCCAGTACAAGTCAACTAAAACAAGTCATGAAAATAAAAGCCATCAGCGTAGAAGAGAGATTTAAATGGAATGGTTGTTTCAGCAAATGCATTTTAATTTTGAGGATAATATCCGTGTTATGCTGGAAAAAAAAACCTCACACCTGCAGCAAAACACTAACAAGACAGTTATCATTATGAGCAGAATATTACTGAGAGTTTATTAATTTAAGCCGTTTGTAGTCTTAAGCTACTACTACTTATCGAAGCCTAACTGTAGAAAATTAAGACTTTCACATCTTATCTTCTTGGTGCAGTTTCTCAGAGTCAGGCATGTTCTGACATGACCATGATGATGTATCAGATCTCAGTATACAAGACCCTAGAGAAATATATTAAAAGAATAGCTTCCAAAAAAAGAAACAAATCTGCCATCCAGTCACAATTTGCTCACTCTTTCTCCAAGAAATTTAATCTAAAGAAGTTAATCTAAATAAATCTAGCCATTATCATCTTTCGGATTATAAATTTAGCCATAATCTAAGACATGGGGCTAAATAAATTATGGCATTTTTGGGGGGTAAACTATTACTTATGCACCCAAAGACAAGAATAAATGAAAATTAAAAACTGTCAAGCCTCACTACATAAATTAGCATTAACTATCATTGGAAAACCTTTAAAATGACTTACATTTAATATTTCAGAGCTTAGTTAAGGAAGCTATCACTAACGATGTCTAATATGTCCTTCGACTTGGGTTTTTACATACATTTTTAACTTCTTACATCTCCAGAACCCACTTCTACAAACCATTAGTTTTTTGAATGAAGTCAAGCCAGAGTGTCATGCCTGAATAATTGCTGCCCAGTGGTGCACATTTCTGTAATTATGAATTGCCTGCACAGACTGCTGATGTCTCACATCGCCTGCATCAACCCTGACAACTAAGGACTGTCCAGCTGGCATGTTACATGAACAGACTTGTGTATGATTTCATCACCCTCGTTCTGAACAGCTTGCATGAGCTTGTGAACATGTATGACACATATGTCAGGGTGATACTCATTAGGTACAGTGCTCTCTATAACACCATAATTCCAACCAAGCTGGTTATGAAAATGTGTAATCTTCCTATACAACTCCCCTGGGAATTTCCAAACAGACCACAAATACTAAAAATGGAAAACATAACCTCATTGATGCTGATTTAGAATAGGCCATTCAATGTGGATGTTATATCAGTCTCAGACTGTACCCACTCATTTCCATATGCAGCTTTTCATCTTTGACGGTTCTGCAACCCACAACAACAGACACATCATCAAATTAATTCATAATTTGTCTAATCAGCAGCACTGCCTAAACCACATGCATCTATTCTGTCTGTGTTGTTTACACTGGTAGTTGACATGAAACAGTGACAGCTGACATCCTGCAAAGTGACATATCAAGTATACATTTAGACCCTCATCAGCCACTTTATTACTGTACGTATGCCTCGCTAGTTCTGGATTGGACCTCTTTTGCCTTAAAAACTGCCTTATTTTTTCATAGCATAGATTTTATTCACATATTGATGTGATAGCATGACGGAGTTGCTGCAGATTTGTCGCTGCATGATGCAAATCTCCCATTCCACCATATACTAAAGATGCTATCCTATTGCACTGATATCAAGTGACATGGAGGAGATTTGAGTACAACCCAGGCTCATTGGCGATATATGCCTCTATCATTTTAGATTAATGCTTTATCATGTTGGAAATATCCCCTACACCAAACTTAAGCGTAAACCTACCCAATAGTGTTAAGAAATGCACAAGTAATGTAAAAATGTGGTCGCTGATGCAGCCATGCTATTTTAACTTCCTTATGCAGATTTGAGCGGTTTTGTTGAACAATAGTTTTACGTGAGTAAACCTAATGAATTAGAACACTCATACATACAGTATGAAGCTGTATATGCAATGACAAGTATGAGTTTTCAAACTGTGCAGGATGATAAAATTGTTTTAAGTCATACATTCTGCCAGTAATTGTGTGAAAATTTGATTTTATTAATCAAAAAACTGTAAACCATGCTTTTGTGTGAAAATGAATAAAAGTTGCCTTAGTTTTAATGCATCTAGTGTTCATTTCAACTGGAAACTGCAGCAATTCATATGTATAGGTACTTTGTTTGTCAGTTTTGCAGAAATGTTGAGGCACATACTGTATTTCAAAATGAGCCTAGGTTGTTAGAGTATAATGAACTCATTTTTAAGTTCAAGAAACCAGTGCTCAACTGGTACTAAGGAGCCCAAAATGTACCGAGAAAATATCCCACACAGCATTACACCACATAACCAGCCTGAGACACTGTTACAAGGCAGGATGGATCCATGCTTTCATGTTGTTCATGCCAAATTCTGACCTTACCATGCAGGGCAGAAATCAAGACTCATCAGACCAGACAACTTTTTGCCAATCTTCTACTGTCCAATTTTGGTGAGCCAGAGAAAATTGTATCCTCAGTTTCCTGTTTTTAGCTGAAAGTAGTGGCACCTGGTGTGCTCTTCTGATGATGTAGCCCATCTGCTACATGGTTCGACATGTTTTGTGTTTGGAGATGCTCTTCTGCATACCACAGCTGTAACACGTGGTTATTTGAATTGCCTTTGTGATTTTTATCATCTCAAACAAGTCTGACCATTCTTCTCTGACCTCTTGCATCAAAAGGGTATTTTTGCCCACAGAATCTTAGACTGCTGCTCACTGGGTTTTCTTTCTTTTTCGGACCATCCTAGAGAATGTGAAAAATCAAGTAGATCAGCAGTTTCTGAAATACTTAGAACAGACTGTCTAGCACCATCATGCCACAAGTCACTTTTCACCTTTCTTTCCCATTCTGGTGCTCGGTTTGAACTTCAGCAGATCGCCTTGACCATGTCTATACCTTTCTGTCCTTGTCACTGCATTAACGAGCAGTCAAAGAGACTGAAGTATCCAGAAAGCCGTGTATATGTGTGTATTAAAATAAATATGTAAATTTGATCAATTTTAAACATTATGATCACATTATTAAAACTAGATGCCTATTAGTATAATGTACAGTATCATTCAGCAATGGTCAGAGGTTTTATAGTTTCATGCTCAGGCTCGTTAGCAGAGTACGTCATGTTATTAAAAGGAAAAACTATTGTACTCTATTTCCAGGTCACTAATAAGGTAAGCACATGTTTAGCCCATTGGCCATGGAATTCTTCTTGCATGGCCAGTGGGCATCTTTAATGCCCATTGGCCATTGAGTTTCTGTCTTCCGCACGGGCTTGTTAAACAGCTTTACATACAGTATACAGGATCCTGCGAGAGAATGAATGAATGAATAAATGAATTGATTAATTAAATAATTGGATTTAAGATGGTGGACAATGCAATATTTTACATTTTAAAGCATTTTGAAAATATATAAAAACCTAATTATATTCTTTAAAGTAATGTAATTAGGTTATTTTTCACTTGCTTATAGTTTAGGCAGCTCAATAGGATTTTGTAGGGAGCTAAAATCACTTGTCTAGTTCCTTGCGACACCAATCGTAAGAGTTCAAATCAGACATGGTCTTGGTCCAATGCATCAAGAGGTTTTCAACAATGTAGCTCTCACTATTGTGCTCTCCTTTTGACTTTAGCATAGAGTGCAGCTGTTTAGGTCAGTGTAGGGCAACTCTGTGTTATTCTTTCTTCCAAACAGAGACTAATTACAAGCACAAACATACAGTGCTGACCACCTATAATACAACTGTGAAGGTCGTCTTTTGCAAGGTCATTCCTAACGGTGTATTTTACAACATGTTCTGGTCTCTGGAAAACCTTCATTGTGTTTACAGCATGTGTGTGAGTGTTTCTGCTTCATTTATTTAGCTTTGTATTGCATGGTCTTTCAATAAGCTTCTCAGCCCTTTGCTTTGAATACTTCACAGATATTAAAAAAGAAGCCGTCTCCTGTAATTTCTGTCACCAATAAAATCCTTTAAAATTGCAATCTGCTCTGTACATCCAACACATGTAATACATATGCATGTAGATTTGTGATTTATTCTTTTTTTTTTTTTTTATTATTATTATTATCCAGAGCCTTCTATTCTGCAGGCAAAAGCTATTTGGACCTCCTTGTGGTCAGATATTTGTTCCATCCTGATGTAATAAGAACCAAATATTTCACTTACATTTTCATTTCTAAATTATTAAGTTGTGCTTTGCAGACTTTAAGACAGGAGTTTGACCGCTTGCAGTTATTGCAAAACTTTTTTAAAGATACAAAGCCAGAAACAATCTTCTTTTAACCAACTGCTAACTTCTAAACAAACAAATAAACAAGCACACATAGACTGGACTATGGAAAGCAAAAAAGGACAAACTTTGAATAAATGTATTTTTTGTTTATGTGCTTGTACCTACTTAACCATTGGAATCCACGCTCAAATAAATGCTGGGTTAAATGACCAGTGCTGGGTGAAATACAGTGTGGACAAACCCAGGATTTGGGTTCTTTTGATCCAGCAAATGTTTAACCCAACCATCTGGGTCGTATCCCAACTGCTGGGTCAAAACAAAAAAAAGGTTTTGAGTTTTAATACCAATTGGTCCCCAAAATATGGTTAAGTAGGTATAAGCTGTAACACCCTTGCACTGTTTTTGTTATCGTTCCCCACATGTGCTCTGTGTGACCTAGTTTCTGTCTTCTGTCTAATATGTGATTTTGTTTCGATTAGGTGTGTCTTGTGTAATTATCCTAATTGTCTGCCCTTTATAAGTTCTCTTAAGTTCAGTGTCAGTTAGTCTGGTATAAAGGTTATTTTGGATTGTGTCCACCCTGTCTGCCTGCTTATCTGTCCGCTTACCCTTTTGGATTATTAAAGAATTGTTATTGATTGAAGTTGAGTCTCGACCTGTTCACACTCTGTGACATACTGTAAGCACATTTGTCTTTGACAAAAGACTTTTGTCAAAAGTTCATCCATTTAGTAATTTCATAGTTAGAAGTGAGCTAAACCTGATAAAACCTTCTGAAATGTCCTTTGGAGATGTCATCATTTAAAAACAATAATTAAATAAATACAATTCCAAAAACACTAATTTAGCTTAGTACTAATATCAAGTACATAGTAGTACTGCTACTGTTGACAATGTCCAAACCATCCAGACTGTATTGCATATAAAAAACAATAATACAGAATATTAACAAAAGACTGCATATGTGCCCAGCACATTGGAATCTCCAAATCGGTGCTTTGAGTCCTCCTCATACAACCGACAAAACTCTTTCCAGGCATCTCAACTAACTGGCTTGGTTGAAACGCAGTAGGCGCTTGTTGTCTTTGTTGACATCATCCCTGGAGCTAAAGCTAGCTTTACTTCATTTTTGTTTAAATAGCGGCTGTTTCATGGTTGCCTCTAACACAGAGCTTTTGTAGCCCAACATTGTGAAGCACCTCCCTGTTGTATTTAGGAAACCGTTCAGGAAAATGTACTGTCTTGTGCTGAATTTCCTGTGAAATTCTCTAAAGCATAAATGCCCACAGTACTGGCAATTACAGCAGTACCACAGTAATTACAGCTTTTTGTAGAGCTTCTGTCAAAAGAAGTTTTCTAGCTCAGTCTCTTTAAAGTTTTTATATGGAGGAGTGACAAACTAAACCCTTTTATATGGAGAAGCAATTAATAACCAGTGGGTTTATTAATGATCCTATTGTATGGAAGGTCTTGTAATATTCACTATTGGTATCTTCTAATTTGAGTAACATCATAATCGCTTTTGAAATAAATGATTTGAAATAATCTTGTAACTAGATCATTTGAAATAGCATTTGAGTGGTTCCTTTGATAAATGTTCTGTTTGAAATTCTTACCAAGTCTCTGCAATGGTGCAGATTTCCTATTCACAAAAAACATTCCCTTGCATCGCATCAAACACCAGGTTTACAAGTGTGAGATCCTCATAAATGTATTAATTACTAAAAGTATGTTCGCATATAACATTTCAAAGAGTTGAGATGTCAAGCAGAACTTCTTTTAATAGATTGCTAATTAAATTTGTAAGATCATGGGCTGGATTTCCCTGAATTTCCATGAACCAGTTGGCGTATTTGGGAAAGTTAAACTCCTGGGAGGACATCTCAGAAACTAACTTTGCACCTTCTAGACTTTGGGACACTGGGTAACAGAGATGTCCCTTGGACTTGACACATTCGGTCAGCAGTTTCACGGTTACTTGCCATCTTGCTGTTAGTTTTCCCTCAGTTGAATTTAAAATTAGCCGTAGGCATAAATGAAATGTTACGTTTTTTGAGATTTTAGTTTCACATGAAGTGGCATATAAAGGGTTGAAAATGAATACATATGTATATGAATTATTGAATTAAAAAATATGCTGGGAATGTACTTTTTTATCCAATTACAGCACTTACATAAAAAAAATAAATAAATAAAAATCCCGGCAGTTAAATTGTACATTTTGTTGCTGTTCCACGTGATTGCAAAACTCGTTTTTCCAGTGCATTTGGCACTTAACTTTGAACCCTTGGCATATAACAAAAGGTGCAATTACAAAGTCATTTTTAAATGCACAGAGGCAGCATAAATGCACTCTGCAATCACAATCATGGAAGATTATGTATCACATGCTTGCAGGTTGATTGTTGATTCTCATGACACAAATTATGGAGAGATACACCTTTCCGTTGAATCAGCCTTTAGTCCTGTTTACAAGCTCTCTTTGTAATTGTCCAGACCACAGACAAACCACGCTTTGCAACAAGAAAAACGCCACTAGATACATTGGCACGAATATGTAAATGTGCTTTGGCAATTATAGCAGTCCGCATTAAGTAATTACAGTCATTTGTAGGACAAAAAACTAAACATCTGATTGTATTGCAAAGCAGGTACTTTGCAAAACTGGGTCTATCAATGCTTTGTTTTGAGAGCCATTAATATGAATAAATTCCACCGCCTTAACCTTGTGTACGGTTTTATTGGAATATTAAGATATAAAAGTTAAATGTTTTATTATGAGACAGGCATTGACTGTTGTTGTGCAGGAATAATACAAGCACTTTCTATGAAAATAAACAATAAATAGTCAATGAAAGATTACTTAAAGGCACAATATGTAAGAACTTGCACTGTGTTTTATATATACATACTGTATATTTCATGTACTTACGTTATCTCAAAAGTTCCGTAGGATTTGTAAATTCTAAGAAATTCCAAATTTAAGTAATCAACCATCCCTGTTTGTTGTCGCCAATCAATGACACAATGTCTGCGCTATCCTCTGTTTCCACCTATGAATACCACGGCAACACACGGGCATGGGCAAATGTAGAAGTGGTAATTATTTATTGCGCATTTCAATAGGGCTTAATCATCAGTTTATTCATCAGGGCTTTGTGACATTGTCTCTGGCGAGCTACACAATATTGTCTTCAGAATCGGAAGCGATTCATTTCCGGGATATTGCATAGCTTGCTAGTGATCTACGGCTCTGTGTATCAACTGCCGCTCATTTTAAATACAGCTAATTGAGATTTACTGCTAATCAAAGAACCGGCTTTACTGACGAAATATCTAAAACCCAATATTGGGCTATTTGCAATAAACAATCTACAAAATTAAACAGTAATAATTATAATAATGAGAAAAACAAAAGCACATGGTTTCACGAAGGTTAGGTATCCTAAATCTAAGCAGTCTACTTCAAATGTTGGTTTGTAGTTAAGTGACCTTATATGTATGCATTTAGCAGACACTATAATTAAAATTTTATTACATGAAAGAAAATTATATTGGTTAAAAAAATTGCTCACAGTAAATAGGGTTGGGAAGTTCTGTTATTGTTATTATTGTTATAGAGTTATTATTTATTTATTTATTTATTGGAGTAAAATCGAGAACAATGCAGACCCTCCAAATGCTTAAAAAAACAATTTGTTAAAGAAAAAAAAAATACTCACAAATTAAAAACAACAATGTAACACCAGTTTCTGTGTGAATCACCAGTGACACTATTGAAAGTTGATCTTGATACAGTTTTAAAACTACGGAGATTAAAAAAAAAAATTTAATGCTTTCATACAACCAGACACAATATTGTTGTGATGAATGGAGCGGAGGCGTGCTGATCCATGTGCATAAACTCTTTATTGGGTGGTCAGCATGCAGGGTCAAGGTCACAGGCAAACAGGTTCAGAGGAGCCAGAGCAGATTTTGTGGTCGATATAAACAGGCGAGAAGGTCGAGACAGGCAGCAAACAATCAAACCATGGCAAAGGGTCAAAAACAGAAATCAAACACGGGAATAATATTAGAAAATGAATCACAAGGACATTAAGACTTCGGAACGATCTCAGTTTGGTGAGTGTTTAAATGCAGTGACATAATGAGTGTATGGGTGTGGTTAATTGGATGCAGGTGTTGATTACAGAATGTGAACAGTTGTGGGTGTGCAGTGCATGATGGGAAGTTGAGTCCATAATGGAATGTGAGTCCAGGTGAGGTGAAGTGAAGAGAGAGCTCTAGGGCTCTACTAGAGGCCGTTGGGACAATTGTCAGTTAGCTTTGTTGCAATTTTTAAAAATCCCAAAAAGCTACCACTAGAAACGCTGAACAACACACAATAGCTGTTTTTTCCTTAGTGTATGAACAAATCAGTTAAAGGAGTAGTTTATCCAAAAATGAAAATTATCCCATATTTTACTCACCCCAAACCTATCGTAGGTGTATATGACTTTCCAAGAGCCTGGAAAAAAGATATCATATATACCTTGGATGGCTTGTGTCATGATCAGCCAGAGGCGCCAGATCAGGCCACTGGATGGCACTCCAGTCCCCAGCCTACTATGTGTTTTTCCGTCCCGAGCCGCGTGCACAATCGTCCATCTTCACCTCCCCAACGGGAAAGGATGAACCGCAGATGGAAAGAACATTGTCAATAAGCTGTTCGAGCGACCAGCTCGGATCTTCATAGTGCACTCG
>JAUMHQ010000044.1:11186554-11199190 GCA_032361165.1 Enteromius paludinosus | reverse complement strand
CCTGTAAGGGGTAGGTTTAGGTGTAGGGTCAGTGTAGGGCAATACCACATACAGTCTGTACAGTATAAAAACCATTATGCCTATGGAGAGTCCCCATAAATCACAAAAACCAACATGTGTGTGTGTATGTGTGTGTATATATATATACAGTATATACTGTAGTGGGTTAATATACACACTCTCACACACATAAATATAAAAGCTTTCCAGTTTCTATGTCATATGTCCCATGTGTATATTGACTTTCTCTTGCCTTATTTAAGCCCTGGAGACCAAATCTGTTTAGATTTTAAGTAACGATTGACTGGATCACACATACACATGTACACACACACACACACACACACTTCTATCCATATAGCAGAGCCTAATATTGAGAGGGATTCATTTATCTCTATTTGTTGTCTGTTGATCAATACAGTCCCTGTTTGTGGGCAAGAATGCAGGATTGTTATTAGTCATAATGTGGTCTTATTGATGTGGTCAAACGACAAAACATATCTGAAAGATTTTTGCTTAAAATCAGCATTGACTCATGGAAGCATAAATAAGCTTATTGTTTGCATGGCTATTTTTTATTATCCTGTTTGCACAATGGATTAGATGTACATTACAATCTATGTACTGTTAGTTACTACGGTTAAAATGCTATTCTTTTGTTTCGGGCATAGGGGCAAGAAGATTTTAATTATGCATTTCTGCTGCAATTACGCAGAAATTTGACTGAACAGTTGCATATTTGCAAACTACATATTTGCTTTTTCAGTGTTTGTGTCTGAACTCGTTTGAACTCCAGGTTTTAAAAAAGTTGACCCTGAAAGGTTAGCCAAACTCTTTTAAGCAAAAGTAAAAGTTAATTTGTCTTCCTAACATCCATATTTTCATCTCAGTGTTCTCTCTTTCCCCTTCGGTTCCTTTTTTCTCTTTTTTTTGCTTGTTGTTTTAAGTAGGTATTAGATAGGACAACTCTTGCCTCCGGCAATATTGTGCTGAGCTCTCTAAATTTAAATTCACCAGCGTGTGTCACAACCCGACTGATCCGTCCATAGCCACCTACCCAAAGCACACATCCGCAGACACACAAAACACGCACACGCAACGCACAAGTCTTTTATGCCGACTCTGATGTGACGAGAGAAAGCAACACACTGACCCTTTTTGGCATAACACAGACCCTCCCACACACAATGTGTTCATAGATGATGAACACTGGCTTTAACATAAGCATGCATGGACATAAACACTACACACACACACACAAACCCTAACTTCCCCCCAGGCTGTGTCTCTTTTTTTAAGCTCTGTCTATCAGTGCATACAGTGTGGCACTAGTGTAGAGGAGACAAAACCCCTGACTCTGCAGTAAGAAAGAGGAGAAAAGAACAATCACTCAAAAGAGAGTAAGAGAGGGGGGAAAAAAGATTGTCCTTCAAAGATTGCCCAACACTCCCTAACAACCACCGGAGGGCAGCACGCCTGTCGCCACTACAGCTACGATGCGCTATTGCACCTGTTCTCTGCTCATGGTCATACATCCTGGTCAGTGGTGGTTCTGGCACATTTGAGTGTTATACATATTAGTATTCTCAATCAATCAATCAACAACCTAACATTTTTATTTGTGAAATATTACTACAATTAACTTTATAAATACTATGAGAAATGTTAGTCACTCCAGTCTTTAGTGTCACATGATCCTTCAAAAATTATTATATGCTGAATTGGTAAATTAGTCAATTAGTATTTATGCTCAGTTATTGGTTTGTAAATATTATCATGATCAATTTTAAAAAACAAAAATATTAGGCCGCAAAATCTTATTCAGTACAGTTTTTAAATGTGTGTTGTTGTTTTTTTTGCACACCAAATCAGCATATTCAAATGATTTCTGAAGAATCTTGTACTCCAGTGAAGGCTGGGGTGATGGCTGCTGAGTGTTTCGCTTTGCCATAACAGGAAGAAGTTACATTTTAAAATATGTCAGAATGGAAAAAAATTCATTTAAATTAATATTTCATATTTCAGCCTTGGTGAGCACTACTTTTGGCCAGTAGCGCATATAGTGTATATGTATCTGAGAGAATTTGTACTGACTTTAATACTGCTGTGAATGAGCAATGAAGTAGCGGGAGCTGAGAGCTTTGCATGGGGGCGGCACCCATGTCACCCCTGAAAACATTGGCGCCCTAGGCAGTTGCCTACATCGCATATGCCAAGATCCGCCACTGATCCTCGTACACTCATACACAGATGGGTTTGAATTCAATGCAGAGCTTCTGTCATGTGTGCTATATGTAAAAATAGTAATAAAGTGCATCAAAGTCCCTTTCAATGAAAGTCAGTTCACTCGGCCGCCATATTTGCAACGCCTCCAGGGCAGCTATTTAAGGCATACCAGACTAACTCCTATCTACTTGAATTGGGAAATATTGAAATGATAAAAAAAAAAAATCTCTCCAAATGAAGAATCAAATAACATGCTTTTAAAGCAAGATTAAATTTAAATAAATATCGGTTTGGAACAACCAGAGGTACTAAGTACAAAGTAAATGAATGCTAGATGTATATTGTTTCACCATATTATGCATCTTTTTATATTTATAGCAATATGGGTGACATACTATGTTGCTATATACAATATATTGATAGTCATGCAAGGTCTATAAAGCCTACTGAAAGATATCTGTCAGCATAAGTTACTCTTAGCTGCCATTCCCTGATCAGCCGTAAAACATCTACTATTATATACTGCAATATTTTCAGTTTATACTATAGTTGTCCTTGAAATTCCAAAAGCATTGATACAACACAATAGACTAAAGTGGCCATCCACTTTTTCTGCGTCCTTGGTTCCCAAGGTATTTTTCCCATTAATTTTCATTAGCTATGAGGAGAATGGCAAATTACAATCTTTGATTTGAAGCAAAAGAAGTATCAGAAAATCAGACAAAATGACTGCAAGACTTAACAGCTTCGATGAAGGAAAGAACTCTGGTACTTAGTGACGTCTCTCTGATTACTGGAAATTGCTTTGTAGAATCATATGTAATGCACTTTTCCATCAGGGCTTCTGCTGTTTTATTATTTTAAATTGAAATAATGTGGACTGACAGTTTCAACAGAGATTAACACCCTTGAAGCTCACAGTAGGTCTATTTTTAAAGGTTTCGTTCCTCCACCTATGGAGAAAATGAATTGGATTTAACCTTCGGAACTGTAGCACTCTAGAAGTCTTTTGGATTGAATGAATATGTATTAGTCATGTTGTAATCATGAAACCTTTGACATTTGCACCTTTAATTTTCAGAAGTAATAGATTATCAGAATATTAATGTTTTAAAAATACCACAAATGACTTTTCCCTTTTTTTTTATGGACGCAATGAGTGACATAAGTCACACTTTTAATCAAAGTTGCCCCAAAACCTAAACCCAAACTTTGTTCATGTTTTAGAACAACCTTGATAAACCTTTTTGATCCTACTGTAGTCTTATTTGGTAGCATCTGCGGTATCCACCATTACCTTGATCCCTTGATCCCTTGATTACCTGATGCATAAGACTCCTAGCATGTCATGTGTGATTTTAAAAAGGAATAAAACCTCGTAAATTCATCTCAAAATAACAGAATGTCCTCTTAATTCAAAAATCCAGCATGTCTACAATAACATTATGTGTGTTTGTCACTTTAATATGGTAAGACGATCTATTAAAGATTAATAGCCCATCGTATATTTCATATTTAACAAAGCACTGCAAGGGTATTTAAAGAACCAGAGAGATGCTCCAGGGGAGGTTTGGCATGCTGCAGACTCCCTCTTGCCTAATATGTCATGCTTTCGTTCTCTCTTGTGTTCTCTCCCTCTCCTCTTCTTTTTATCCTCCTCCTCCATCGCTCCCTCTCCCCTTCCCCCCTCTCAGACCATTCTCTCTCTTGCTGTTTCTCCGGTCCAATGCCTTGACCTTGACACCCACTTTTCACACTCTCCCCCACCTTTTTTTTTTTGGTCCTCTGCAGAGTTCTCTCTACATCTTCATGTCTTTATCCAGCGTGATGCCGATCCACTTGCTGCCAAGATTAACCATGAAACTGCTTTTATTAAATGCTTTATATTCTGATCTCTTCTTAATGAGCCTTTGGAGAGTCGCTCGTGGATTTTCTCTTTATCTATTTTTCTCTTTGTGCTGCAGGTTATTCTCAGCTGGATGTGAAAACCGGCCGCTCCATGTTAAATCTGTTCAATCAGCATTTCTCGGCTCCTCCCTGTTAGTGCAGTACCGACTGATGTGAGGTCAGCACACTTTGATCCTTCTGCTTTCTGAAGCCAGACACTGTGTCAAGCTAGCGGCACAACAAAATTAGACCGCTTCCGTTATGATCAGAGAAGCTGTAACGAGGATGTCCTAGTTTGTTGCGTTATAACTAGCCTGGATATGAGAGGACTTGAACAAATATCTGTCGGTAGGCAATTATCTGAACGGAAACCGATTGCCAAATAAATTGTTAATTGCAATTCATGAACCTACTCAACAGGTTAATTGGAAAGAAATAGTTTGTTCACTAAACATTGACATCGCTTTTGTGTCTGAGAGTGGGTGGATATGTCCTTGGTTCAAAATAGCGAGGGATTATAGGTTCATTAAATTTAGTGGAGTAAAAAAAATATCATATGCAGAATGTAGTGAAATAAATAGAAGTGGTTCCCCCAACAAAAGATACTCTGGCAAGTACATATACTTGAAAATGTAACAAAGTAAAAATATGTATACGTGTATTTTTTTAAATAAATGTATGAGTAATCATTCAGGTCTAGACCTTTCACTAAAGAGCATACTTTATAAGGAAGAATACCTACGTATGATGCATTAAATAAAGTTTACAGTGCTGTGATGTTGGAAATGCCCACATACCAAATGACTAAGCTGATGGTATTTGAGATATTGATTTTTACTGTGTATTCATCTGTATGTAGGTCTATTCCTTTTAATGTATTGACACTATTGTGGAAGGTCAGTGGGTGCTGTGGGTGCCACGCACACTTGGCCAACTAAGCAGACACTTTAATTTTATTATTTGGAATAAAATAAATGCTTAACTAAAAAAAAACAACTGAATGCATTTTTTAAATAAACTATTTGATGCTGTTTTTCAACAGTGACATACAAATTTAATTTAATTTAATTTAATTTAATTTAATTTAATTTAATTTAATTTTTAATTTTTAATTTTTAATTTAATTTTCTCTGCATTCCAACCAAAAAGCTTTACAAACTTACATAAGTTGTTTCCATGAAATCTAATCCTTGCTATACTTCTTGCACCTTTTATGTGATTTAATGACTTTCTAGTTTTGCCATGGCCGCTGAACATTACGTTCTTGAGTGCTACACCTGCTGGGAGATGATGGAGGTGGACCTTGGGAGAAGAAGAGCTAATAGGATTAAGTTGGAAAGCAATTTTACGTTAATGCTTCATGTGGGCATATAGGTGTGAAGTTATTCAGCTGCTTTCTGAAATATAATTTAGTAAAGAAACCTTAAAGGAATAAAAAAAAAAAAAACTTTTGAAAACTTAATTGATTAGTCTATTTTGAGTGCATTAGCATTCAGCAGTGAACATTTAGCCAAGTGCTCCCACTAGAGTTGCTCCTGTGGTTTGGTTGGAAAGTGTTGATGTTAGAAAATGCTGGTGCACTCTGTTTGCATTCTTTGGGTTTTTCCCTTATCAATATAGAGAGTAGAGGCCGTAATTGCCTGGTGAAGCAATGTTTTGATAAGCAGAGTATTGCTATTTACAGCGCTGTGCTTCTCTCTCTCTCTCTCTCTCTCTCTCTCTCTCTTTCACACAAACACACTCTTCCGTCACTGCACTAACCATAAACCACCACAATTCCCAAGTCCACTCTTGTCAAGGGAGTCACTGGTGCTCTCAGGTCCTTGTTTTAAATCAGTGTGATATAGAAACAGCTCACTAAGCTGATGGCAAGTAGTGAAATAGCTGAGTGTTTCTTCAGCCAGAAGTAATTTGTTTTCCCATGGGTTAATGTTTATTAAACCCGATTGGTTTTCTTCTTCTTCTTCTTCTTCTTTTTGTCATATGAAAGCTTTATTTGCATAAAATTATAAGAATCATTAATAATGAAGTTATTACAAATTATTTAAAATCATTTAAAATCTATAAATTATAGATCTATTTGAATTAATAAAAACATTTTGATAGATTTAATTTTGTTAACAATAACAACAAATGCTCATACGTACTGTATAGATTTTTTTGTTATCCTTATTTCATGCCTTTTAATATAATGATACATTAATAAAATATAAATTATAAAGATAAACATAGATGTTTTTTTAAACTATATTTAAAAAAAATTAATAAAAATGAAGCACTTTAATATTTATTGTGTGCACATTTTTACACAAATTACGATTATCTGAAGATGAATTATATTTTTTTCCTTTAAAGGTGGTGCACTTGGTTGCCGAGTACAGTGAAACACATCTTTGAAGTAAAATGAGATCCTTCAAAAAATATGTATTTAGGATACATAAAATGCTAGTCATAAAATTAGCATTAAAATGTACTTTAAATTAGTGCTATGAAAAACGCATTACTCAACTCAGCTGGTCCTGAGTTGGGGGATGGAGATCCATCCAACAAAATCTTTAATTATTGTACCCATGTAATGATAAGCATGTCCTGTGTCTTTGACCAATATCATGGTTATTTGCCCAAATATTGACAATCTCCTTCCTGAGTTGGGATTCTCAATATGTGTTCTTTTGTGTTAATGTTGCAAGCTGGCCTGTGACAATGTCTGTTGGATCTGCTTGAATCAGGCAGGCAGCAGGGTATCATGGGCCGATTTATGACTTCCTGTTGTCTTGAGGCCACTTTGTGGAATTCAGCTCCTCAGGTTTCAATGTCTGGTCAAGTGTCTGATTCACTGTGATGCACTACACAGTTGAGGGAAACAAACTACAAAAGAAATAAATTAAACAGTTCTCTTTTGTCCAGTGTAGATAAATCAAATCATTTATTTTTTGTTTGATTTTAAGAATCCTCAAAATTGCCCATATTTAAAGTAACACCCAGTTGTGAGTTGTTACATGGATGGAAAGTGTGTATCTATATGTATGCGTAAGTTCAAAATGCGCATATTAGAAAGATGGGAGAGTGAATTCATCTGAGCCAAAAAGAGACAGCAAATATGACAAAGATGGATGAGACATCCACTGATTTAGAAAAAGAGCGAGCGAGAGGCCGGACACATAAACATAAAAAAAGCGAGAAAAAAAGAGAGGCTGAGTTAAAGTAGAGATAAATCTCAGGATTCACGCCTCAGCCGGGCCGTGCGTTTTTTTCGTCCCCTACGGCAAGACACTATAGACGAAGTACTGTAATTTAGTCTCTTGGCTGATCTTGTCAGGGTGCATTATGGCAGAAGACAGATCATAACTAGTGTTCAGAGATTGTTATGAATGATTAATACTCCAGTGGCAAAAAAAAGCAGGATGATGGGATTGGGGTTATGCCTGAAGTGTCAGGGAGAGACAACAACAAGAAGAGGGAGAGAGAGAAAGAGAAAGAGAGAGAATTGGTGGCACACTTCATTTGATATTATTGGGTTGATTTTATGTGTGTGTGTGTGTGTGTGTGTGTGTGTGTGTGTGTGTGTTGAGGACTGAGGCAGATGGTGGGAGAGCATGTGTGTGTGTGTGTAAGTTTCAGAAAAAGACAGATAGGGTAACTGCTCTTTATGATTTGCGTGAGTTGAATGTTTAATGTCCTTGACTCGAGGGACACATAAACATGCTCTTCATATAATGAGCCTTTGAAGAGTCTTCAGCGAATAAGATGTCTAGATCGGAAAGTACATTTGCTGTGCATGTGCATGAGTGTATGTGTTTGTGTGCATTTGTTTGTTTATGCATGTGGGTTCTGTCCTTTAAGTGCATGTGTTTACCCTGTGGGCACTGCTAAGCTAGTGAAGTACTCTTTGTATGTAAATTTGTTAAGCTGTTTTCTTGTCCTTTACATTTAAAATTTCGCTCAACTATTTTCCAAATGTTCTAGAACAGTGCTTGTCAATTGGTGGGTTGTGACACCAAAAAGGGAAACGTGTCTGTTGTGATAGAAAGCTAGAAATCTATTTTAGATGCAAATAATAAAATTCATATAACAGTATAATCATGCACGGTTAGAAAAAATAGGTAACATTTTATAATAAATAAAGAAATAATTTAAAATAAATTCAATATTGTTAGTTATTTACGAGAATCAAAACAGATTTGCAAATGTTTATTTATCGTGGTTAATTTTCATTTCTATAATCCATGGTCATTTCTACTAATACATTGTATAAGTAATACATTTTAAATTATATGCGAAATTATTTCAAACTTGGAATTATTTTATCTTTTTTCTGCTGAACATAAAATAAGATGTTTTGAAGAATATTGCAAATCAAACAGTGAGTAAATGATGACATATTTTTGTAGGGTGAGTTATCCATTTAATATAGAGAAGAAAAAAATAATTGAAAAGTGTTGCCCAAAAATAATTAGCAAAAATTGAGTAGAACATTTTTTCCTTTTTATGTCTTTTGCTGTTGCTGTCAAACACTGTGCCAATCAAACTCATTATTTTCCTGCAAATTCATCTGTCACTTGGTAGAAGCTATAGCCAAATTAGCCATATGTCAGCATGGACAGGTTGTGTGATGCCTTCTCACCAAAAACCATGAACAAACCGACTTTATTATTTTTTTTAGTTGTTTGAAATTATTTCAGATTTTCAGTTTGTATTTAATTTTAGGTTTTAGTCATTTTGTTGAATGAAGTTCAGTTTTATTACTTGATCGATATTAGTAGTTTTTTATAAAATATTTAAGTACATAATTTTATCAATTAAAACAAGTTGTTTTAGTATTTTTATATAGCTTTATTTTAGTTTACTAATTTTAGTACTTTGTCATTTCTAAATGTATGGTGTTTGTAATGTTTAGGTTTAATATTATGATTATTATTTCAGCTTTATTTCAATTACAAACATTTTTTTTGTTGTAGTTTTAAGAATAACAGCATTGGAACAAAATGCAGGGTTTTAAAAATATTTGACCCAGTTTATCCTTGCAAGTTTATACAATTCAAGAGACATACAGAAACCAATAATAAACCAATATACACTTCAGTATTTCATTCTGAACACGTCATCTTTTGTATTTGACTTAAATTTTAAGTTACCATGTGATGTTCAGTGTAAGGTCTGGGAGTTGAAACAAAACCAGTTGAGAAGCACTGTTCAAAATGTAAAAATATACAGTGAATCATGTTTGTATATTTCTCAGATGGCAATCAAGATGGAATTATAATATGACAAAATATAAATCATTAGTATGTTTGTTGTTGACTGTGTTTATCACGGTTTATGCAACCAAACATCAGTTGTGCAGTGTAAGCTAGGAGCATATGCATGGGAGCTTGTTAAACATCCACCCCAAGGCGATGTCAGGCCTTTCACTGAAGCTTACTGAACCCCTTCCGGCTCCTGTGACTCGTCCCCTGGGATGCTGGGAGAGGAATGCAGCTCTGCAGAGCATACGTTTCCAAAGGTAAATTCATTTATCACTTCAGTTTGCCAAGTTTTTGAATGTAGACCACTGACATAAAACAAAAAGCCGTGACTCTGAGACCTCAATGTGAAGTGCCGTAAAAAATAATAGAATTCTGTACTTAAACTCCAGTGAAGATCTTACAATACAGTATATGCTGCCGTGTGGGTTGACTGAATAAGACTTTGGGTGTTTTGTGGCCTTCCTGTTCTGTTGGTATCACATTAATTTTGTCTCTCAATTGCGTAGACCTTGAGCTGAGTGATAACTTATGACAGTGGCTGATGAAATAAAAGTGCTGTACATATTCATTTCACATTAATCGCTGCTGTGACCTTGACTGATTGCATACAAACCGGGGCACACAATAGTTCTTTAAGCAGAGTGTGTGTGTGTGTGTGTGTCTTATGTGACTGTGCTTCATGATAATTGGCCCCAATGGATTTGCCGGTTCTAGCAGCCAGAGGGCGTCGGCCAGGTGGGGCTACATTCATCATGAAACTACTGATTTCAGTACTGTCAAAACAGTAGAAAGAATAGTCAGCTGTGTCATGGCAGACCTTTGCATGGTGGGATAGAAATTAGCGTTTTAAAAATATCACAATTTGTCCTTTCACTGTCTCCTTAAGTCATAGCCAACTGTGGCTATTATGTAATGATGTAAAATTGTCCCCTAAACTATAGTGTCATGTTGCTATAGACAGACCATGTGACTAAAAATATATAGTAGCTATTGGAATGATCCCACTGCCTGTTTGATGGAGATGTAAAATGTTTATTTTTCTAGAATTATTTGAGTTAATGACGCTAAATTTACAGCACCATTGTTGTGTGATTTTATTGCTGATTTGAATTGTTTTATTTAAAACTAATATTTACATGGGGGATGTTCCCCATGGATGTACTGTAGATTTACATTGTACTATATGCAATATTAGCTAAATCAAACAAAAACAAAAAAAAACTGAAGCACATTATGTTTGAAGTTATGTTGACACTGATGTTTGGGGTTTCCCCTGGGAGCCCCAATCACCTTTGAATAGCATAAAAATAAAATAAAACAGGCCAATAAAAAATTGGCAAGTGGAATTTGCATTCCCAGCCACCCCTCCTTGCACAGTGGTATATAAGGAGGCAGTATGCATCCATTCATTCAGATTTATGCTTCGGAGCTGAATGGTTGTTGCTACAGTACATGTGTTTCTTGTTTTTTTCAATCACATGTGGAAAATTTATGGCACATTGAGTGCTGTTTCACCGGTAATACCACGTTTAAGTGCTTTGATTCCCCCCTGAGCACTTGGTCATAACACGGACAAGAGCATGTTTCTAAAGATGCCACTTTGCTCATGCTTATGCAGCGGTTCCTAACCTTCTCTGATGGCCACAATCTCCTTTCGGTTTTGCAGCTGTCCAACAGTTTCATTTTGGGATACCCAGATGGCACTCTGGGGCACAGACAAGGACTCTGCTGAGCTTCCTCCTTCTGGGAGCATTCTCAGCTTGGCGTTTGGTTCCTGAGTGAAACTCGTAGCCATAACACCCCAGTGCCATTTTTCCAGAGGTCAGCTTTGGGTGCTAAGGCCTACAGTGCTGTGGCACAGGCGACCTCTATCAGGCTGCACAAAAGTAGTTATGAGCCAGGTTTGATGCAGGGGTAAGCTATCGCTCAAAGGTCATGGTGCAGACCCTCGGGCAGACATTGGACACCTTGGTGGTCCAGCAGTGACATCTCTGGCTCAAGGTTCCTGAGATGAGGGACAATGGCAAGACTCACTTTCTTGATGGCCCCAGATTGCAGGCTGGCCTTTTTGGCAACTAAGGACTATGCTATGCAGTTCTTGGCAGTCCAGAAACAGACACCTCAGCAGAGTCTGGGAGCCTGGCTGGCGCTTCCTAACCAATCCTATTGGCTCATTCTTTTTTTAAGAGATTTAGTTTACCCTTTTCAGGTTCAAGCTGTGTCCAATTTACTTTCAGTGGCAACCAATGTTGCTTTTGTGCTGCAGGTGAAGATTGTGGTCCTGGTTTGCCCTGGTTTGGTTGCCCTGAAAGGTGCATACTGCCACTTCTTGGTTTTGCCTTGACATAGGAGTGCTTCTTCTGTTTACTTTTGAGGGTTAGGCGTACCAGTAAAAAGTTCACCCCTTCAGGCTGTCCCTGTCTCCCTGTTTCTTCATCTTGGTCTGCTAGCGGAGATTAGAATCTGTATCTCAACAATTTTTTTGAATGTTTTTATTGTACAATAACCGGTAACACTTTATAATAACTACATGCTATGAATCATTAGTTAAGCATTAGTAAATGGTCAGTTCATCCTTTAATAATGTCGTAAAGGACACTTTCAGTACCCTCCACAATACAGTGGGGCAAAAAAGTATTTAGTCAGCCACTAATTGTGTGTGACAGACTCAGAAGACGTTAGATCCATTTGCATGCTGTTTATTAAAAACTCGTGGTCAGCCAAATCCAGGTTTCAATTGGGGCAAACACACACAATAGAGGCAGATCAAAGACAGTACCGTTAAACAGGCAGAAGGTCGGGGTGTCAGGCAGGTATCAGAATCAACAGTCCAGGCAGAGATCGAGGCAACAGCGAGTATCAAAGTCGAAATAAACAATCCAAGGTAGGAATCGGGTCAGTCAGAATCACTAGGATAAACGCTCAGAGTTGATCAAGAGAACAAAACTTTGCGTCAATCCTTACTCAGAGCATGCTATAAATAGTCAGTGAGTAATGATCAACACCTGAGCGGAAAAGTACTGGGTGTTCGGGTGAAAGCGGTCCGGGTGACAACTAGTACTCTAGCAACTAGCACCACAGAGGACCGCCTAGTAACATTTAGGTACTTAGTTACAGAAAACATTTGACCTCTGTCATTGCCAACAAAGGGTATATAACAAATTATTGAGATAAAATTTTGTTATAGACCAAATACTTATTTCCCGCCGCCTGTGCCACCTTGTTGGGCTTCTCCACTGCCTGCTCCGCCCAGAGGGAGGTCTCCACTGCCTGTACC
>JAUMHQ010000044.1:11134286-11144569 GCA_032361165.1 Enteromius paludinosus | reverse complement strand
ATCTATCTATCTATCTATCTATCTATCTATCTATCTATCTATCTATCTATCTATCTATCTATCTATCTATCTAAGCAATATGGCATCACATGTCTTTGTGCTTTTACATTTCAGTTTCACTGATTAGTCTTCTAAGGAAACCTTTTGTGGCCAATGACCTTGACCTCGACCACTAACCTGTGACCTTTTTCAGTATCATTGTGTTCAATTTGATCATAGTATTTAATGAAAAAAGTAGGATCTAACTTAATCACAGCTGAAGGCATTCAAGACATTTCTTCATGCATGTTTTGTGAGGGCCATACTGAGATGTCTTACAAATGTCAGGTCCATTGTAAAAGACCTCAACGACCCCAGTTATTCTGTATGTTTGTTCTAACCACTGGCGATAAAACTGTTAAACATAACCACTGCCACACTGCCACACTCAACACCACTCACTTGTATAGGCTACAATTCAAACTTAAATTGATACAATGGTTGCTTTATTTCTTTTTGTGTGTAGTCTGTGTACACAAGCACGCCACTTTTGATTTTAGACTTTTACAGCTCTGTATTTTATTACAACCCATTTTACACTTTTAATTTTTTTACTACAACAGAATTATTGCCTTTCACTGGCAACAAGTACTGCTTTTGCTGGGTTGATGCACATTTGTAAAATAAACTGTCTCAAACGATATGGTTCGTGAATTCATGTCGTGAATTTTTCTGTTTTTTACACAAGTGCTTCATTGGACTTGTCTAGTTGTATCACCAGTGTGTTTTTTCGCTTCTGGTGTATTTTGTTTTGTGGTCGTATGCAAACACACCCCCTGTATTTGCGCTTTTAGACTGGTTAAAAGGAAAGCGCGAGCTCCTTCGAGACACTCACGGTCTCCCGTTTCATCTGAACGGTCGAGTTACGTAGCGAGGGAAGTGTTGCAGTGAACGGAGGGGGAAGAGAGAGGGAGAGGTTGAGAGAGAGAGGGAGAGACTGCAGCATCATTTGAGGGACGTTCACATGCAGTGCAGTAGAACGTGCAGGTGAGGGGAGGAGGAGAATGCGGGACTTTTCCTCAAACACTTCACACACATCCACTACGGACTCCGGAGGAATTACTAAAGGCTTTTGTTGCTTGTTCTATATCCTGCTCACCGTCTTCCCATAAGTGGCTAATTTACGTGCTCTGAGAAGTCGAACTGAAAAGCTTTTCTCTTTGTCAAGTTGGCCGTAAAGGAATCTATAAGAGCTTGGCACGCGCGCGTAAGACTGCGGGGAAAGCTTTCCAATTTTCCTCTCGCTGGGGTTTAAGGTAAGAGAACATATAATATCGGGAAAAGACTTTATAAAGCACTTTGGCGTATTCCCAGCCAGTAGCGCAAGCTCTGGGATGCGAATGTGAGAGCTGAATTCACAGACAGATCTCTTTTGTGTTCTACTGCATTGCAGTTTAAAACACTGAAAGCGCGAGAGGAGCCCGCGCTCCGCAGCATCTCAATGAGCCGGACAAAGTCATTTAAACTGCTCAAATTTGACTCTCGTTTACTCCTAAAAGGCACAAAGGAACATTCTTGTCCGTAAAAGAGCTGTAAAGACTTATCGCTGATACAGAGCTCTTTGCAAAGTGGATGCTTTATTCTATCGCGTTGAAAACGTGACCGGGGAACTAAAAGACTGCCGGAAAAAAACAAGATTTTGCCGAAGGAAGCGTTTATAGAGATTAATCGGTGGCGAGTCTGCCGTGGACCAGAGGAAGCTGCAGATAGAGAGTGAAAGGGAGAGAGAGGAAGAGAGAGAGAGTCATGGGGAGCAGGAGCGTTGGCGCAGTGCACTCCGCGCGCTGCTACCTCGTGCTTATCCTGCAGCTGCTGACTCAGCTCCCGCGCGCCAATTCAGTGCTGCGCTACCGCGTGGCAGAAGAGGGGCCGGCCGATGTGCATATTGGGAACGTGGCTTCGGACCTGGGGCTGTCCACCTCTGGGATTGGAACTGGTGATGTCACTTTCGCTTTGGAATCTGGCTCAGAATACTTCAAAATTGACAACGTCACCGGAGAGCTTACTACAGGCAGCAAGAGGATTGACAGAGAGAAGCTGCCGCAGTGTCAGATGATATTTGATGAGAATGAGTGCTTTTTGAACTTTGAGGTGTCAGTCATAGGTCCCCTACAGAGTTGGGTGGATCTGTTCGATGGCCGTATTGTAGTCACAGACATCAATGACAACACCCCCTCTTTCCCTTCGCCAGTACTCACGCTGTCTGTTGAGGAGAATCGGCCAATCGGCACTCTCTATCTCCTTCCCACAGCCACAGACCGTGATTTCGGTCGCAATGGCATTGATCGCTATGAGCTTATCCAGGACAGTAGAGATGGAGGGTCATCTTTGCGGCGGCCTGCAAATGGACCGACCAATGGGAACGGTGGTGACCGAAGGAGAGGGTCAGAAACAGGGACAGGACCTGCCAGCAGGAGCAGTGTGTTTGAATTGCAAGTTGCCGACACACCTGAAGGACAGAAACAGCCCCAGCTAATTGTGAAAGGGCCTCTGGACCGCGAAGCACGGGATTCTTATGAACTCGTTCTACGGGTTCGTGATGGTGGCAACCCTTCTCGGTCCTCACAAGCTTTGTTACGAGTGTCCATCACGGACGTCAACGACAACAGTCCGCGCTTCGAGAGAGCTGTTTATGAAGCAGAAATGGCAGAAAACGCCCCACCTGGCACACCTGTCCTGCAGGTGCGTGCCACAGACCGTGACGTTGGCGTGAACGGACAAGTTGAGTATGTGTTTGGAGCAGCGACGGAATCAGTGAGGCGCCTCCTGAGGTTGGATGAAGCGTCAGGTTGGCTGAGCGTTCTGCATCGCATCGACCGCGAGGAAGTTTCGCAGCTACGGTTCACCATCACAGCTCGTGACCGCGGCCAACCACCTCGTACTGACCGCACTACAGTTGTTCTAAACGTAAGGGATGAAAATGACAACGTACCCATAGTGGAAATTCGGAAAATTGGACGAATCCTTGTTCGGGACGGTGCTGCAATGGTTCCCGAGAACGTGTTAGTGGACACTCCTGTAGCATTAGTGCAGGTGTCAGACCGCGACCAGGGAGAGAATGGTGCGGTTACCTGCACTGTGGTTGGGGATGTGCCATTTACATTGAAACCTGCGGGTGAGACAGCCCTAGCACCTCCACCAGCCACGGACGATGCCTTTGAACGAAACAAAAAGAAATATTTTCTCCACACCTCAGCACTTTTGGATTATGAAGCTACCCGTGAGTACAGTGTCACTATCGTGGCGGTGGACTCCGGCAGCCCAAGCCTCTCCAGCAATAGCTCCCTTCTGGTACGTGTGGTGGACATCAATGACCATGCTCCCACTTTTGCCCAGAGCTTAGTGGAAGTGCATTTTGCAGAAAATAATTCCCCAGGAGAACGAGTGGTCACTGTAGTGGCTTCTGATGCAGACAGTGGAAAGAATGCAGAGATTGCATACTCACTAGACCCATCTGTTAATGGAGCTTTTTACATTGATGCCGATAATGGTGATATTCGTGCCACTGGGGCACTAGATAGAGAGCAGAGGGAACGCTATGAATTTCGTGTGATAGCTCGAGATAAGGGCACCCCGTCATTGCAGGGCTCTGCTACTGTCGTAGTCCAGGTCACTGACAGGAATGACAATGCCCCCAAATTTGTCCAGGAAGTCTTCACATTCTATGTCAAAGAGAACCTGCTCACCAATAGCCCCGTCGGCATGGTGACTGTTACTGATGCAGATGAAGGCGAGAATGCAGAGTTGAGCCTTTTTGTTGAGCATGATGAAGAGGAGGGTGGAGAGGAGGGCAAAGAGGGGAAGCAAGAAGTTTTCTCCATTGAAAATAACACTGGAACCATTTTCTCCTCTGCATCCTTTGACCGCGAACGACGTAACACATACTCTTTCCGCGTGCGTGCCGTTGATGGCGGAGAACCGCCACGGTCTGCCACTGCCACTGTCTCCCTGTTTGTCACTGATGAAAATGACAACGCGCCATCCATCACATCACCCGCTAATGAATCATACACCCTTCTGCCACCCGCTAGCGGGGCTCGGACTGTAGTCCGCACAGTCTCAGCCTCCGATGGCGACACAGGGTCTAATGCCGATCTCCGCTACGCTCTGGTAGGCGGAAACCCTTTCCGTCTGTTTGAGATTGGCTCTAGTAGTGGGGTCATAACCTTGGCAGAGCCCCTGGAGAGAAGACACAGGGGTCTGCACCGATTGGTGGTCCGGGTCAATGACAGTGGCGTGCCTTCCCTGTGTGCAACGGCACTGGTGCATGTCTTCATCAACGAGAGCTTGGCCAATGCTACACTGGTGGATGCACAGGTGAGACATATGAGTGCAGCACTGCTGTTCAAATAAACACAAACAAAGGGTAATTCAATATAGAGACAGAATAAAAGTTTGTGCTGTTGGACAATGAGCCAGAACATATGAGTGTAGAACATAACCAAATAGGAAAAGTTTAAGGGACAAATATTGGAATTAAAATAGAGTTATTTTATTTAGTCCTTGTCAGAAACTCACTTTTCATAACTAGAATAACCTATAACAATATATATATATATAATTTTTTTTTTTAAATATTGCTGTTTATAAATATTCATGCATCAAATTGCTGTTGACCCACATTGGATATTGGATTGAAGGAAACATACAGATGCAAAGATGAAAGTAACACAGACATGCTCACATACGCATACACAGTCACACCTGCCTGCGCAGAATAACTATGATTGAATATCCAAGCCTTGACATGATAATTGAGAAGTCTGGGTCTTGCAGTGGAGATGAATGTGTATGTGTGCGTGTGTGTGGTTCAGCAGACAGAGCTGTAAAATGAGGATGCAGTTATCAAAGGGCAGGCACACCATTTATGACTTTCCATTTTTGCTCTCTCTCTCTCTCTCTCTCTGTATGTCTCTCTTCCTCTCAATCAGGTGGCCCGCAGCCTTGCAGTCCCCCTCTACATGGATATTGCAGGTGACCCAGACAGCGAGAGAGCTTTGGGTAAACAGCGCCTGAGCGTTGCCATCGGTGTCCTGGCTGGTGCTGCTGCCGTTATTCTGGTGATCCTTTTGGTTGTGACAGCACGACAGTGTGGGGCGCAGGGTAAAAATGGCTATGAGGCTGGGAAGAAGGAGCCAGAAGAGGACTTTTTCAGTCCACAACCTCCCCCTCTACAAGCCCAGGGCTCCCAAAATGAACGTGGGCGCAAACCACGCAGAGACAAGCGTAATAACGGTACTGCCAAATCTGAGCGCTCTTTATACAGTGGAATTATGACGGTGAATGGCTGCAGACGTGGGGGAGGCGATGAAGAAGAGGAGGATGAAGACGCTAGCTGTGCCAGCGAGAGGATTGCAGCTCGTTATTGTGCAGCAGCTAACGGAGACCCGAGCAGTCCAAGACTAGGCTCAAGACGTCACCAATCAAGTCCAGATCTGGCCCGCCACTACAAGTCCAGCTCACCTTTGCCTGCAGTGCATCTTCAGCCCAACTCACCACCCGTGGAAGGCAAGAAGCATCAAGCTGTGCAGGAACTGCCCCCCACTAACACGTTCACTGGCAACGGCTCCGGTAATGCAGACGCCATGTCACTCAGCTCAGATCAGTGCTCCGATTACGGCTGCCAAACTGTCAAGTACAGCAAACAGGTAAGAACATAAAAATCTATGACTCAGTTTCACTACTGCACCGTCAACAAGTACAAGCAGGCCATGTTCATCAAGTGTCTTAGAATTGTACTAGTTCTGGATCATTTTGGTCAGGAAGTAGTAACATCTACCCAAAACGTTGCAAGGCTTGTCAGGGCTTAAGCTTCAAGCTTGAACTAGATTTGGATTCCAAAACTAACCTAAATTAATTCGGTCCTGTGGGATATTCCTGTATTAATATAGAAAAACGCTGATAGCCATTGGATTACTCCACACATTTTCTTTGTTTCTTTGAGTACACTGTAATTAGGTTTTCTAAGAAACAATAAAGTTTAAATGGAATCCAGTTTCCACCTCAGAGGGAGGCAGAAAAGTGTAGAATAATGTTTAAAATGAATAAAGTCAACCTGTATTAGATATATTCACTCTGTAAGGCAAAGATCACTGTGGTGTTTTTAAAGTAACAACTGAGAAATATAGTTAGATTGTACAGCAGGGCATACTGCCAAGTCACACTGTGAAAAATAGCCACATTTCTAACATATAAAGTTGCAATAGTGATATTAAAAAGTCTCAACTATGAGATATAAAGCCACACTGTGAGATGTAATTGCACGATAGGGAGATTGAAATAACGAGAAGTAATAATTGTGTGATTTAAAGTCATAATTGCATTTTAGAGGTGGAAAAGGAGCTTCACTGGATATATAACACATCATTTTATGCCGTTAGGTACAATATTTTGCCCATGTCTTGTCAAGGTCTGGGTTATTTTGCAGTTCCGAGTTGAATTCTACTCTTAGTGAAATCCTATCCCATCAAGATCCAAAGAAAAAGCAAAACTAAGTTGTAGACAAGCACAAATGCGACAACTACTGCAGTCAGCCTTTACTGTTGTTGTGTTACTGCATGTGGAGTGGTTAAGGTTATATGGTGCTAACTGCCTGCTCTCCTTTTCAGGAGTAGCTACTGAAAATAGACTGTCGAAGAGAGGAGAAATGTAACCCATTTTCTCTCACACCACCATAGATCTCTCTCCACTTGCTCGTTCTATCTCTTTCTTGCTTTCTATCATTCCCTCCATCATACTCCCATTTTTTCCACTCCTTTCCTCGTTCTTTCATATTCTGAGACATGTTTGGAAGTGTTAAATATAGAGCGGAATATATGTCTACCTGCTTTGAGCGGAACTGGCCAGTGTGTTTGACAGCATATGCATGAAACGCCTGAGAGAGAAACCACGCAGGCTTGAAGAGTTGTCTTTTTTGACTTAATCTGTCATCTTTACACTTTTATCCAGGTCATAGATTTGATGCAGCATATCCAAACTGCTAGCTTAGCACTTAACGGAAGCATTAAAAAAAGATTACCTGTGCACCCTTTGACAGGCGCTTTGGACTAAGCCTGAACCAAAGGGTGGCCTCTTACTATAGAGAGACATGGTTAAATTGAACACTGGGATCGCATTACATTTTCTGACAGGTGTTGGGAGCTTAAACCAAATCCGCCGAGGTCTACACGCGAGATATTGAGTCCTAAATGACATGTCATTTTTGGTCTTTTTAGCATGACTGACAGTTGGATTGTAAGTCTCTTTACCCAGAGCCTAAAAAACAGCTGATGCAGTCGTTAGGGAGATGTGCGCCTCGCAAGACCTAATCAATCTATCCACGCTGGTGTGATCCTGACCACAGTGGGTGGGTTAATCCAATACCGAGTCAATCCTCTTAATCTGCTGACTTTTTTTTTTTTCGCCACTGAAAATGCTTAATAGCGAATTTGTGTGCTTTTGCATGTGCGTTCATACTCGGCCAGGAGTTTTGGGGTGAGAGTGCGTTAATGCTTACTGGTGAGTTTGTTGGACTCATTCTGACGGTTTAATCAATTATTGATCACACTGTAATTAACTCCTCTACCGCTGAGCTTTGTGACCTAGCCTTACTCGAGCTTGGTGTAGATGTTATGTGTGTGTTTGGCTTTCATGATGGGTTAGTATAGCGTGATGGCAAGCCAATACGCTACTGCTGTCTAAATTTGCAAACAGGCCCCTGCGCGAACGCATAATATAAACGCCACTCTCAGAATTGAATGCCGATGAAAATGGAAATCCTTTTGACCTATATCTGTCTCTCTCTCTATCGCGCATCTCTCCTATCTTCTGTAAATGCACAACTCAGCATGTTACTAAGTGAAACTCCCAACTCCCTCTTTGCTGCAGTGCACTTTTTCTATAGCCTCTCCCCCATCCACCCACTCACACCAACACCTATCGACCGGCTGCATTCCTGTCCCCACGGCAGCCCACGTTCCTATCATTTGAAAAGACAGGGCGGCAATCAATATACTAGGCTTGTTAATGTCGTGAGCGCTGACGCACACCTGCAGACACGCCGCTCGGGTGTGCAGGGTTAACGGTCAGACAGGTGGGCAGTAGGTGAGTCTGTGTAACTCAACACACACGCTCGGGATCAGGCAACAGGTCAGATGGATAGTCGATATACTTGACACTCACACTTGCATGCTCACGGGGGCCATGCGTATGCTAGTAAGGACCGACTCCAGAGATAGATATTATAAATTAATGGAGGAGACCAGTGATGGAGGGGCCAGGAGACAGTGGGAGACACATGGAGGGATGCAGAAAGAGAGAGAGAGAGAGAGAAATGAGGGGAGATAGCTAATGCTCACCTCACTTTTGCAGGGCTGTATTGATTTTCATTGGGAAAGCATTATAAAAGCTTTTACATGGACGTGCACTGCTATGGTTATAAAGGATTGAGAATGATGGTGGAAGTATGTGTGTGTGTGTGTTTGACCTAACACTGTTATTGGGGGGAAATTGTTGAAAAATGTTTTTGCTAAGTCTGAAGAGGGGAAAAAATCTCATTTCGGGGACATCCTTTAAAGGAAGAGTGGTTCATTAGGAGACTAAATGATTTTTAAATGATTCACCTTTAAAAATGCCAAAAGTTAAGTTGGAGTGATTAATATTAATATTCTAATGTAAGACAATTAGAAGTCCCCATTTAGACACGCGCATGCAGTATGATTCTTTCTCTGTTTCTGCATCGTTGTTTTCTGATTGTCTTTCTGATCACTTTTTATGTCAGACAGCCACTCAATTAAAAGCCATTTACTGCAAATGCTTGTACACTTGCAGTAAATATGCTCAGTACTGTGTACTTCCCATAAAATTGTGTTAGACATCTGTGAAACGCAAGGCAATAAAAATGACAGAGGATGCTTTTCAGTGGCCAAGTGTAACGTACTGAAAAACGAGAGGTTAATAATTTATAGATGACACATTAGGTTAGTAACGCTGATGGCCATGACCAGATGGGAGGTGTACTCATGTGTCCACCACATATCTTTGCATCAAGAGCCATTAGTGCAAGGTTAACTCGTTGTTTATCCATATTCCTTTAGTGAAACTGAATGATAATTGACAAGGGAGGACATAGTGCATAGAGTATATGTAAAACAGCCATGTAAACACAATATTATATTTTCCAAATATGGAAACATATTTTTGATTTATTGAAAAGCTGTTCAAGCAGAGACCTAGAAGTCAGTGTGAATTGTCGGTCGCAACTCATTTTCCTTTCTTAACGTGACATATTTTCAATTGAAACAAGATATTCAGCAACCATGTAGAGGGGAATCAAATGCATTGTGAGAAGGAAGTTTTTATACCAGAACACAGTCAACCCGAATGCAAATGGGCCTAGAGTGCATCAAATCCTGTTTGACTATTGGTGGACATTATTCAATAGCCTACTTACTGATGTTAGCAAAAAATGAAAAAAATAATTTCAGTCAATTCTTGATGCATATTCATTTAGTAAATAGGTTTGTTTGGGACATGTAATTTTGTATACCAACTGAAGCTTTATGGACTATATAAATAAAGCTTTACAATTAGCTTACCTCCCACATTCATGCTGTGTTTCTTTTCAGACCAAATTGTAATTCTGAAAAGTTAATTTCTTTTAAGTAGGTCATATGGAAAGAAATGCTGGCAAAACAACATTTTGTTAAAAAATCTTCCATCAGTGTCCATTAAGGCTTTGTTTGCTGCATTTTATAAATCTGAAATGAGTCAGAGAGTCAAGGATGTCAGGGGTTTGTAACGCACAGACCTGCTCGCCTGACTGTTTCAACCTCAAAATGAGACACGACAGGAATTCAGGGTATTCCTTACCCATATCCTCCCAGACAAGCAGCAACAGAACCATGAAAACACACACACATTAAGCTGAGAAGCAAAGGTGCATGAGGAGATGAAAAGTTCCCATCCTCTTACATCAGTTTCTAGCACAAGATCTAGGCCATGACTTTTAACTGTTTCTTCCTCAGTGTCCAGACTGGGAACAGTGTTCAGTTTGTTTTTTTGTACTCAACATGCGCTTAAAAAAAAGAATTACCATAAAATGTACGGTAAAAAAAATGGCAGCTGTGGTTGCCCGAATTTGACCATAAAAAAAATGGGTTAAAAACATTTTAGCTCCTACGGTTTTAAATTAAAGGTGCCATAGAATGGAAAACTGAATTGACCTTGGCATGGTTGAATAATAACAGTTCAGTACATGAACATAA
>JAUMHQ010000044.1:11105880-11124154 GCA_032361165.1 Enteromius paludinosus | reverse complement strand
GTAATTCAGCTATACATCCGCGCTAAAGGTGAAAGTCACCATATAGACTCCAACCCAACTTTGTCAATAGATTAACGGCAATATTTTTTTATCGCACGATAAGAGTCTTGCGTTAACGCCGATAACCACTAATATATATATATATATATATATATATATATATATATATAAAAAACTATGATGCCAAAGCTGAGTTACTCCAATGAGTTACTTCAATCTCACTGAACTTTTCAGAAATTATTCTAAATATGCTGTTGAAAAAAGTTGCACAATATTTTCGGCAGAAAAAAAGAAAATAGATTTTTTGGGGGCAATCTTTGTTAAATGGAACGTTTAAAACAACATCATTCATCTGAAAGAAATCTTTTGCGTTATTATGAAAGGCATCACTGTCAGTTTAGATTATTATGATTATATTGGTTGCATTTAAATCAATACAAACAATTGATTACTGTCAGTACAAATGCTGTCAGTGTGAGAAAGGATAGACTAATAAGAAAGTCATTATGCAAACCCACCATGCTGACATCATGGCAGATTTCGAAACGCTTTCATTTTACACGTCTTTAGAAGTATAATGCTATTATTTTGATCCCAGAGTGCGCATGAACCAAGATTTCAAATTCTGCTCATGTATTTTCTCATGCAAGCCTTCAATCCCTATCCCTTTTCTGCTCCTTATCCTGTCCCCCCTAGACTATCAATAAAAATGTCAAAAACATGTTTTAAAAGTAGTATAAATCTTGTGAAATATACGGCAGACCCGAGGCACAGTATTATTATTAAAGAGTGTGTAGGAAAGCACTGATGTCATTCCATTCACAGCATGCTTGAGAAATTGACAGTCCTTGATTTTGTCCACTAAGTGGCACTGGTGCCCGTCTTCCTCCGTGACTTTGCATTGCAGTCAGTTGATGACCCTGCAGCAACAGTTAATGTGCGCTAATCCACGCTTGTATATCTGTGTATGTTTGTGTGCGAGTGTGTGTGTATTCTAGCGCAACCACTTCTTACCTCTATTTGCTCTCTGCTCTTCTCACGACACAATCTCTCCACCTCTCTCTCTCTCTCTCTCTCTCTCTCTCTCTCTGCAGTGCCTCTTTCACTGCATGGTGATTATTATTCCTCACACAGACTCAGTGCTGATACTCAGATACTGCTGAGCAGCCCTGTAAATCACCTGGAGCTGAGAGAGAGGAAGAAAGAGAAAGAGAGAGAGGATGGGTGATATACAGAGAAAGATGAGAAAATTCCAGGTTGGCTGAATGAACGATCAAGGTTGAAACAGCAAGCGAATTTAGAAAAGAAAAAGGGATGAGAGTTACGGATAAAGAGGAGAAGCAAGGGAGAAGGAGGAGAACCGAAAGTAGGGAGTGGGGGGGGTGTTAGTGTAAAATGCTGCAGTCAGAGCGAGTCGTGGTGCAGGATGATCATCGGGAGTATCTGTCACGCTATTGCAGAACTCATACGCATCTCTGTGACCTTTATCCCACCGCAGAAAAACAGCAGTCCGGCACACATGTTCACTTATCCTTCTCATGTCATTGAGCAGGAGACGTACAGGAAATTGTAAATGATGTGAGCGTCTGTCCGTCTATCTCCGTCCTACACAAACTTACGCTTGTCAGTTCGCCACCTGCTTGTATTAATAACTGTCAGTGTTTGCTGTGCTTACACACAGGCAAGTGAAATTGTTTTCCACAGGACAGGCATATGAGTGAATACTAAACTAAAGTAAACCAAGAACGGCAAATCGTCTCTCTGTGTGAGTGCAATTTTACATCCTCCTCTAATGCCTTTAAGCCCCACATTTGTAAATACTTGTGTAGCGTATTGCTGCCTTTTGGGCAAGCGCTGCTATTCCAGAAGAAAACTTTATTGCTTACAGATGGCTCTTTCATAGCTCAGGACAAAAGGAAATTCCGTAAAAAAAAAATCTTTTTTTCACACTCATGTTGTTCTAAACCCCTAAGACTTTCTTTCTTCCACTGAACAGAAAAAAACAATTTTTACGAAGCAATTTTCTAAGAAAGATTCATTCTGATTCTTCCATTGATTTGTTTAGCTGTCCCTCCAGCGTGATATGCTATTACATAGATGAATACCCCCCTGAGACCCAGGAATTTTTTTTTTTTTTAGGAAAAAATAGTTTTTGGACTTTTTTTCCTCCCCGTATCATTACATTGTTCAGAGCATTAAAAAAAGAGAGATGTTTTATTCATAAGTTCTGCTGTGTCCTCGGACGAAAAGACATGAATGAACATGCACAGGCAAAAACAATATATTTTTTAAATCACCAAAAAATTTTAATTTTCAAGCTTTTTTGTATAAAGATGATTCTCAACAGAATGATTTGATTCTTTTTTTTTTTGGACATAAACAGGTTTATTCGTTATATACAATGCAATCTAATTTGCATATTAATGTGTTTTTGGGACAACATGTAATGAAAAAATAAGTGTACAAATTAGAGTAATGATTGACAAGATTTTGATAATAATATCTAATATTTAAATGAATATTGACATATAATTTCTTTCCTTATTCATATGTTGTGTCTCCTAAAATGCATGTTTTTAGTCCTGGTGTCCTCATATGAGGAGACGGAGTGTCATGGTGAAAGAAATATTTATTATATATCCATATATTTAGTATCTCTGAAAAGCCCTGAGTGTGCTCCTTACAGGACATCCAGACTTGATACTGTGGCATGTATAGTTTCAGAGAAAGTCAATAAATTAAAATGTCCTCACTCCTCATATACTATAGGTGCAATACATTAGCAGTATTTCTGTGTGTTATGAGTGAGCGAGTCATTAAATCATCAGTGTGAGAGTCACTTTCCAGCTGAAATAACCACTAGTTGCTGTAAAACATCAACAATAAAGGTATTTTTAGGCAGTTCCATGTCCTGAAAACACTTTTACCATAGTTCATTGTTTGTAAACTAATTGTATCACTTAATCAGCTTCATATATATGGCTTTTCTGAAATAGTTAACTTGCTTGGTAGCTCACCTGGTACAGCACTGTACTTGCTCTCGTAACATGAATGCTTTAGCAAATGCATTTTTAACTCATTTTTGCTTTTGTTAATGCTATCACTTTGGTTTAGTGTAAGTACAAAAGCAACGTGCTATCATTTTGCATTGTGACATTATGCCCAACCAATGGTGTTCTCCTCTACAAGCCACACTTGAATGTCACTTGCTTGTTCAGGAATCATTCTTTGGGGGGAGATAAAGGAGGCATGTGATTCATTAGGGAGAGTCAGTACATGAATGAGAATGATTCAACAATGAAAAAAACATTGTAAGGATGCATCACACCATTGGTTCTCTTATGAAACATGACAGGGTTGTCATTTTTGTGTGAACAAACTCTTTTAGGTCTCTATTTTGGAAGAACTTGATGAGAAAGAGTTTACATCGAAATCTCTGAAGAGTTCATGTTAAAACTTTTTTTTTTTAAAGTTTTGTTGAAAACTTTTGCTCCCTAGAGAATCTTTCTACAAAATGAGAACAGAATAGACACGAGATGAATATTAATAGAAGAGAAAAACTATAATTTGGACAAAAGTGCAATGGGATAGTTTGTGCACACTAATTGTGAATGAAACTGATTTTACAGTTAATGGCAGAGGCCTGAGGGTCTCTTCTGTGCTGTTTGAATGGTGTCACTAATTGAATGTACTTAGTTGGAACACACTATAGATCCATATCCAAATCAGCTCGCCTGAATTATTCATTGTATGCGGCATGCCCTTTCAATATGCAGAGTCATGGAACGCAGAGGAGAGGCTAAGCACTAATTAATCAGGCCTCGTTAATTTCCTTTGAGCCGTCAGGTAAGAGTGTTTCTCTCTAATTATGTTGATGACTGCGGAAAGCAGACACACATACACACAGTCAGGCCTGAAACCCCACAAACAAGATTGTTAGATGTGCATGCACACCGCTGTAGATTTGGACACACACACAAAAAGGCAGGCAGGCGGTGATGCACACCTGGTTTAACAGACAGTCACATCAGTAAACATACACAGACACAGTTGGATGTCATGCTGGAAAGAAAAAGGAAATGGCCTGTGTCAGATTAAAGGGTTGGTTTTTAATGTTTGCTGTCAAAGTCCATTAATATTCTATCAGCTCTGTTTCTACTGCTGGTGCAATGACTGGACCTCAGCCAAGACCCAAGAACACACACACACACACACACACAAACATCCAAAAGCCCAACCTTTGTGACTTTAGCCAGAGTCTGCTTTTCACACACATTCACACAGCCAAACCTCTGTGTCTTTAGCCAAACTCTTCTCTCACAAACACAAACAAGCACAAAGCCAAAAGCTTAACCTCTGTGACTGACGCGCTCTCAGTTTCTGTCTCCCACGCAAACATTATGCCCCATCATATTGCGACAATATGGAAAACCGTGTGTGCTACAAACTCAAATTAGTATACTGTAAAACATCCTATTTTTGCAGTGTGACATGATACACAGGTGCAGCTTCTAAATATGCATTATAAGAGCCCAGAGGAACATTTTATTCAAATGTTTAAGGAGTTTTTATATATATATATATATGAGTAATGTGATGCATCTTTGCTCAATAATTGTTGTAATTCTTTTGTTTTATATTGCACTTATTTGGCCTAGGAAGAATGTAGGAAAATCTTATGTGAGTTGAAATGTTGAAATCTATTTCATTTCCTTTTGTGAAACCCTGCAAGAGACCCACTTAAGATTACATAACACAAAATAAATAAATCAGAGAAGCAAGAGACTTCATTTATTCACCATTTAAACTCACTCAACAGAAACAAAGATATTAAAGAGATCTCATTTGTGATTTTTCCCCTTCCTATAAGAGACTTTCACCCACAGGTTAAGCATTGCCTTAATTGAAAGCGCTGCTCAATAGATAATACACAATGACAGTGAGAATCACTCTTAAACCATGCGTAATGATAACTACTTAGGACAATGGCTTGCTATTTGTCAGGGAAACTGTGACAAACCTTAAGACAAACCTTTAGTTGTTTCTCACTCTCATAATAGGGCTAATTACAGTTTCTCAGCTGAAGAAGCTAAATATTCAACTAAAATTGATTCTGTGCAGCTTATTTGGAGCAACCTTTTGTATAGCTACATTACTTATGAAACCTCAAACATGAGTAGGTGAAACTCAATTCAGTAGTTAATTTATAGAAACCCTTCAGGCAGTCGTGTGGATAAAATGATGCTCTTCATGAGTTACTTTCTTCAGCAACTGATTTAAATGCTGATATCGTTCTTAACTATGAAGTTAATTAATCTTCATCAAATAAATCAAACGAAGCCGTTAGTGTAAATGCGGGCTTGGGTAATTGGGATACAGTGGTAAACATAAGCCAGCAGTGCTTGGCAATTCAACATGAAATCCGCCGTAATCTGATTGGTTCCACTGTGTCGATAAGACAATGCAGCAAACAGGCTTATATTCCCACCCATGATATTGAGCCTCTAGTACCACCCTCATACAGTCAAATGAGTCAACCGTGTACAGTTCTCATAGAAAGCAATGGATTTCGTTGAATTATGATGACTTTGGGCCAAAATACTGTATATGGTAAAGGTTTTTTTATTGGTAGAACAGATTTCGAAATGTATTCCTGTACCTCAAACAGCAGAGCATGCATGGGGCAGAGATAAAATACATTTCATATGGCCCGACCAATGTCATGGGTTCAATTCCCAGGGAATGCATTAGCTTAAAAAAAACATACCTTACATGCAGTGGAATTCGTTTCATGAATAGCTGCAAAACGCATAAATATAAATGTTGATATCACCATTGAAAGTTCATAAGGCTGGTCATTATGCTATACTGGCTGAGCATGATTAAATGAATTTCCATTCAGCATTGTTTTCCCCTGCTGTTTATAATCAGAACAGTCCTGCAACCCATTTCTGGGTCGCTACGCACCAGTTGAGAAACCACTTATATAATGTTTCTGTAACTGCTCAATGTTTGTCTCTCTAGCGTCCAAGAAGCCTCGCTCGATGTATGAGTTAGACCTGAGGAAATCCCCAGTCTTAATTGAAAGGCAGAAGTTCCGAGAAAAGTGAGGAGTGGAGTTAGTAAACGATGGCGGGGAATTATGGGTCAATAAACAGCGTTCCACTGAGACTTCCAGCAAGGGTCATTGATTGGCTCGACATAAAGCTGACTGGAGTATGTGTGTGCGTCTCTTTGTGTGTCTCCAGAGATGCACACAGAGAAAACTGTACTAGAGTGGAATGTACAAAGGCATTATTAAAGATTCAAGGATCTTCTAGGAATGACTGCAAGCATTAGCATCAGATTATCACGCGTTATGCTCCAGAAACAACAATCATTTGAAAATGATACTGTATACTGCATACTTAAGGAACTGATAGCAGACTATAATGTATAGTATGTATGGTCTTTTTTTTTAAGTTTCAGATGCTAAAAGTATGTGTGTCACAAAATTATTTTTTACAAAAACTGGACCATCTGCCATGTGGTTTTTGAAACTCAAGATTGAAAGTCCTGTGATAGAACCATATGTTTGAACCTGAGACGGAAGAAATAAAAACAATAATTAATTTGCAAGTGAATGAAAACATCCTGCAACATTGTAAATCTGAAAGTGCACTGTGTAAAAAGGTATTGTCCCTTAAAAGAAAGAGTCGACTCGGAATCATTAAAAAACAAGTCGTTTTTAAAACAAATCCCAAGCCATTTTGTATTGACGTCAACATGAAACATTTGCATATTGTGAAAATGCAAATTCATTCTTTGCCATTAGGTGCCACTTTTGGACCATTAAAATAGCAGTTTCCATGGTAACGCTGTATACAAAGCAGCACTGAGATCATAAACATCAGGCATTACAGACATAACGAAATGGAAATTAGACCAATCGGCAGTCACGACAGATTAGTGTCATGCAAATATGTTATAGGACAGTGAAATTTTCATTGCCCATAACAGGGGCACTTTTACAAAAATCTGCATATATGGTCCAAAAGTCGCACCTAGTGGCAAAGAATAAACTGTGCATTTTAATTTAGACCAACACGAAAAAAACAAGTCGGCGGCAATATGCTAATGTTTCATGTTGACGTCAATACGAAACAGCTTGGGATTTTTTTGAAAACTACTCGTTTCATTTTCAGAGCCAAATCTTTATTTTAAGAGACAATAACTTTATACACAGTGCACTTTCAGATAAAAAAATGTGCTTATTGTTTTCATTTACTTAGAGCTATGTTACATACAGCAGGAAAGCTAATCTTTAAAAAAAAATCCATAATAGGGGCACAATTTTCTTAAAAGATGACAATAGTGAAATACTAGTTACACATTGTGTGAAGGGTTAATAATAGCAACAGTAAAAAAAAAAATACAATATTCAGAACGATCAAGTAGCCTATTTATGTACTGGGTCTGTTCCGATATTATTAGCAACACTCAAACAATGATAGATACTCTTGGATACAGACACAATACAATATTAAAAATAAATGTACTTACCTGCATTGCCTCCAAGTGCTTGGCACTTCTATATCTCTCAATAAAAGGTCTTGTGCAATTCCAGCAGTATGTTTAGAATAATTCTCGAAAACAGTCGTTGTGAAATGCTAAGAACAAACAAAAATCTTTTAGTCGCTCAGACACGCCATTAAAAATGCATTAGAAATGCATGGCATTTCAATGCCAGAAATACATAAATCTATAATGCTCAGATCTTCAGGAAGTCTATGCAATGATTTTTGAGGTGTTGCTTACATTCACTGAAAGTGCAGTGTCTGAATTTAACTCTCACTTACTGTTCAGTAACACCCCCTTGATTACACATAGCATTTTTAAATGGCATATCGAGTAGAATCGTGACGTCAGAATACTTAAAACCAGGTGGTAAAAAGGAATAGTATACTTGCTGTATGTCATGAAGTATACATATAAATGTCAAGGACATTTTGAAGTTTTCATGACCGCTTTATAAAACCACATCAGGCTTTCCGTCCTGCAAAACCTCTCAAGCGTCAAAACCATGTAAGACATCGGATCACAGACAAAACAGATGATTTGTTCTATTAATGTTCATTTGTCGCTTGCTACATTTGACACCTGACACCCATAAAGTCTGATTCATCACCCTCTCTCCTCTCTGTTACGATTCCACTTCGCCCCAGTGAAAAATAAAACCATCAGTTAATTACTCTGTTCATTTAACGCTCTCTCTCGCTCACGTTCTCGCTCTGTTCACATTGTCTTGATTAAGGCAGACACCGGAGCATAAAAATGTGCTTCTCATAAGGCAGTTCTCCTAACAGCTGTCAGTCATTGCTCCAGTAGACACTGAAGGGACAATGTGGGACTCGTTTGGATGGCTAGACTTTCTGTTCATTTCTCCTCTCCTCTCCGTTTCGGGCAGCCTCAGTTGGAGTTTATGATTTAGTTTGAGACTTTGAATGTGCTGATTTGCTAGTGTGAGATTAGGTTGGGGAAATGGAGTCACGCCTATAGATGAAGCCATAAAACACCTACCATAAAGTTTTCCAGAGGGTGTAATAAAAGGTGTTGTTTCTTATTAAATTTGTAGCTATATTTTCACATTTTCTGAAGATGCTTTCCAATGCAAAGCCTGGTTATGGTTGCAGGTTTACGATACAATGAATAAAATTAAAATATTTAATTAACTGCATTTTTCTATTCATCTACCTGAGAGATCAGATCAAACAAAGGTCACTTACAGATAATCTTCACTGATGTAATACCTACTGTCACCTATCATGTTTTAATCCCATGTCTCTCCGCAGCCCCTCAGAAGAGTGACATTTTCTGTGGTGAGTCAGGCTCCTGATCAAGGCTGCTATGATAGTGGAGTGGAGGACTCTGAGACCCCAAGCAGCAAGAGCTCCTCTGGACCCAGACTGGGATCTTTACCGCTGCCTGAGGATGGATATGAAAGGACGACACCAGAAGGGAGCGTAGGCGAAGAGGAGCATGTGGAAAATGGTAAAAAGCCATCTGTGGGAAAGGTCTGAGGCAGCTAGTGAAAAATGACGTGCATATGTTGTTTTTTGTTCTTCTTTCGCTTTAAAGGAACAGTTCACCCAAAAATTCAAATTCAAAAGAAAACACCATAAAACTTTGGTAGCTAAACTGGTTAATTTTAATTTCCACTGTCTAGACAAAACACCGAAAACAATTTTCAAAATAGCTCATTTTATGTTCCACATAACAAAGTCATAAATTCTTGGAATATTATGAGGGTGAAGAAAGATAACACATTTTTATATGAATTGAACAACATAAGATGAAACATAAAACCCCAATGTACATAATTGATAAGACAAAACTAAAAGGAAACATAACTATTTAAATAATACTAGAAATACACAGATACCCAGTACTTTTATTTTTGGTACTTGCTGATAATGAGTACTGAATGATACTGATTAAAATTTCATTGCGAATTAAATTTCCAGCAATTCAAATATTAACATGTGAGCCTTCTTTTAGAATTTGGCTTGTTCTCGTTTTAGTTTGTCCTTCTTCTTGACTGACGTGACATGAACCTGGTCCCAGATTTTGGACGCCACTGTAGACAGACAGAGTCATTTATTCTCCAGTGACATCATGAGTGTCTAAAACTTGACAGTCTGAGCAAGAAAATCTGACCTATGACCTACGCATATTTCAGCAGAGACAGTTCCCTGACAGGATATCCTAAAAGTGCCTCTTTTTCTCTTCCTCAGACCCCAGGCAGCTCCCTGATGTGGCTCTGACAGGAAAGTGCACACGGGAATGTGATGATTTTGGTCACTCTGACACCTGCTGGATGCCTGTGCAACCATCACCACGCAGACGCATGGAACCACCCCAACTCTCCACCTTCGCCTCGCCCGGCGATAACAACAACAACACGGAGGACGACAGCGACCGAGAGGAAGACGGAGACGGAGGCACGGATAAGAGCAGCGGGGGAAGCGAGGAGGTCCGGGATTCACTCGCAAACGGAGGTCCTCTCGGAACACTCAGCCGTCGGGACCGGAACAGGAACATGGGCGACCACAACCGTAATCTCCTGAACCGGAAAATGACATCGGCATCCTACGACACGTTCAGCAGCGCCGGCTTTGGCCGTCGTCCGGATGAAGAAGACTCACACCCCCCAGAGGTCATTCCGCTTACGAGGACGGGGGGCGACTATAAGACCACCTCGTGCCTCACTCTGTCTCGCAGGGAAGTCTACCTGTGAGCTGCAGGCAGCACTCGTGCCACAGGACGGCCCAGAGCTACTACTTCACTGCATCGAGCAGGAGGATCATAGAGAGACTAGCGCATACCTGTTCAAAACAGGCGTCTTCTCCTTGCCAAAAATTCATCATCTGTTCATTTCTCTAGATGCAAAATATCAAAGTTGAGGAGAAAAAGTGAATCATCTTTTATTCTTTCATAAACTTGGATTGACTTTGTCAATGGCAAACATTTGCATGTTAGGCCTCCCACAGACAGGGGGCGATTTGGGGACGGATGGACAAAATCCAGTCACAGACCACATAAATGGATGCTCTTTTCATCCACTTGTGGCTCTTCATGAAAATAGAAACATGTAGCATCAGGAAAAGGGAAATCCTAACCAATCGTAGAGTGACAGCGGCATCTAAATGTTAACAAGTTTCCTGTTGCAAAGCCAATACGGTTATTTAAATACAGTCACATGGTAAACACTAGACATATGCTTTCATCACAGACTTTTAGAGAAAAAAAAAGAGGAACAAAAAACCCCATCATCCATCTTTATCATTTGTATAGCTACTTGGTTTTTTTTTTAACAATAATGGGAATATACTACAGCTCTGAGTAGTGCTTCAAAACTTTCAGATTGAATTCTTCGCTATTTCATTGCTTCTGTAATGGAGCAATTATCACAACGACTGTTAAATTACCATCCCATCAGATCTCAGCCAATTAAGTCATGTGACACATACTCTGTACACAGCACAAACATACACACAACGATACATGTCTATATCCATTTAGTGCAGATGTGTGTGTAAAAGTGTATGTACTGTATAAACGGACATTTTGGCATACCTGAGGCTTTTTTGAGAAACGGTTTTTTGAAAGTAGATGTAGCATTTTTGCCTGCTTGATCTTCAACTAGTATATAAGACACTGAAGTGTATTTGAATAACTAATCATCTGTGTAAAGTGCATACACAGGGGCATTAAACAATGTTTAGATACATCTATACTATACTATAAACAACAAATATACTGTATCTCATCCCTTTTAAGTAGAGTTCATATTTAAACCAAATTTCTTTAAAGGCAACACTGCATGAAGATAAGCTAATGCTTATTTTGTTAAATAGGAATCAGATTTTGTTGTTTTTCTGAGGATACAACCCTCTTTAGGAGGGGAGTGTGCGAGTGTGTGTGTGTGTGAATGCGAAGCGAGGTCGGTGAAGAGCTAGTCTTTAATTTAGCCAGAAATGACACACACAACGTAGTTGTTCAAATACCTGTATCACAGTTCAAACAAATCAAGCCATTTTAATGAGTCTTTGTTAATCTTACGGCAGCCTAGCCCAGGTCTTGGCATCTCATCAAGCCTCTGGAATTTTCAAATTGAGTTTAGCTCTTGATATGTATTGTAAGTACAATCTGATTGATAAGAACAAACTGACGTGTATTTCACCAACTCTCAGGAAACTTGAGATTCAGTGTGTGTTCTCGGCCCATTATCAACGCTGAGCTTTAGTCTGCGCTCCGAATTTGTCCTCACAAGGCCATACTGTCGGGGAGCCGGTTTTCTCGCCCTTTCCCTTTTTCCCAGACTCACCGTACCTGTTGATGGTCACGGTGTTGAAGTGCGCGTGTTTCCTGGCTTCCCACAGTGAGAAATGCAGACTCATCCCTTTCACTTCACGGAACAGCCTTGGGTCTGGAGCGGGACTGGTGGACTCCAGTCCATCTATGCCAAAATCTGTCCAGCTATTCCTGTTTTACTGGAAGCACTGGTGCACAAACTTACGTAACTGAAAAAGACTAGCCCAGAACCTGCGGTTCAGTGCCTGGATGAGAGGAAATTGTTGAACTGGCCTATACAGGGTTTGTGAAAGCGGAGGACTCGAGAAGAGGGAATCTGTGTTTCCTTTGCCAGGTTTATAGGCTAAATATGCTGTTATACAGCAGTCTGTAAGTAGTGTACAGTATGGGGTGCATAACGGACTACGTATACGAAACCGTGTGTTTTCTTTCTTTCTTTTCTCTTTTTTTTACTGCACGTTTACCTAACAGTTCGACTCACTTACTGCAAAACGGGGAGGGATGGGGAGGGCAAAATAACATTGTGTCTAAAGCGTAACATTCACTTGAACTTTTTTATGAGATAAACACTGAACTCATGTACTCGCCCAACATCCGCCATTTTACTGCTACCCTGTAGAGAAATGACCACTGAACTTTAACCTGAAAGGCATGTTGACGGTCTTTAATCTTGCACCTGTGAGGAAAATGTTTTTTATTTCTCTGTTTTTATGCTATGTGAAAGAGGAGTTTTTGAAGCTCTCTCTCATGGAGTTAATGCATTCATTGCATTTGCTGTGATAAATAACAAATGAAAAGGGGTTGGAATGGTTTGAAAGTTTGGTATGTGACATGTAAAAGTTTGATTTTGACATTAAAACACCTTTAAACCGTGTTCTGCTTACTTTTCGCTCTTGAACTTATTGTTTGATTTGTTTTGCGCATACTGACTGCATGTTACTGAACAAGGATGTTTCTTTTGCACTCCTGCACCCTGCTGGTAAGAGAAAAAATTACATTCCCTTTTATAACGCAGTCCACTCAAAAATGAAGGTTACCCCATGATTTCCTCACTCTCAAGCCATCTTAAAAGTACGTGACTTTCTTCTTTCAGACAATCAGAGTTATATAAATACATCAGATCAAAACAAAACCCCTGGTTCTTCCAAGCTTTGTAATGGCGATGAACAGGTGTTGATATTCAATGGTTCCATAGACGTCCTTAAATAAAGTGCTCCTCATGGTTCATAAAGGCCTCCTGAATATTAATTAATTTAAATTAATGGCTAAATCTTTGCTTACCAATGTTCTTGTTCAATAGAAGAAAGCATACAGACAACATGTATTTTGAACAACATGTAAATTACAATATTTTCATTTTGGGATGAACTATATATATATATATATATAAAAAAAAAGTTATGTTGCCATATAAATATTGCTAGTTGCGATTTGTTAAGCATTTTAACTGCATCATTATATATACTAATGCTAAACACAGCATGTGAAAGTTTCATCTGTACAAAGTGCATGTATATTTAATGAACCAACCACTATTTATTTCGGTTTTGTTTATGATTAGATACCTGATGCCGACGCTTTCGCACTGTAACCCTGGCATTGTATTTCAGGGCTTGCACAAAAAAAGTTTCTCTTAAAACTACATGCAAATTTATATATTTTATTTCATACTGTTAATATTCATTTTGTAGAGTCTTTATTTTCACATTTTCACAGACCCCCTAGCACCCCCCTAGAACCCCAGTTAGAAATCCCATGGTCTTTACTAAAGTTATACCAAGGTACTGGCTGATGTAATAGAATATCTAACATTTTGAGGAACACGCCTGAATTAAAATCGAGGAACTTGCCCCCGAAGGCAGTTTCAATGAGCAAGAGTTGTTTGAAGAACAGAGCTGCTCAGGGAGGATGATGTTTTTCAAGGATTTCTTCGTCCCAGTGGAATATAGAAATGCTGCTCTAGTTATGGAAACAGCTCACTTACTTTTAAAATGTTTATACTTCTCCACTATTTTCAGTGTCCCCCTCAATTCCAATAGCTTTTGAATGACAGTGATGTCCAAACACTTCTCAATCCAGCATGGTAACATTTTGTTCACTCTGTCTAAGCAATCTTGAAACATGCAGAATGAATACCAAACTAAGCATGCATTTTTCATGAATTCAAACAAATGCATGTATTTTTGTCATTTTTTCTTGGGTTAAAAACAGTACACTTGTTTACTGCTCAAGCATTGCATATAACATTGCATATATAAAAACATAATACAACAAAATGAAACAAGTATTTGAAACAGATTTCTGTTCAGGAAATCCATGTAAATTTTACGAAAGTAAAATTTGTTAACTTTCTGTTATAATAATTAAAGGAGTCATACAAAGCCAATTTTCCACAAGCTAATATGATTCTTTAGTGTCTTAATGGAGAGTTTGTAATATAGTAGTTTGTTTTAAAATTTCTCAAACACTAATTTTACCCTGTCAAAAACAGCTCTTTAGAAATAACTCTGTTCTATCTACTTCCCCTTTAAATCTTCACGAGCTCCGCTGACCCCGCCCCTTTCCGAGGCACTCTCTTTTAGCCGTATTCAAAGTGAAACTTGCTGATTAACAAATTATCAGGAAAACGCGATTTGCAAAGATTCATTAATTATACTCACTGCTTCTCTAGGTGAGGCTGGATCATGAATAATTTGCGCGAAAATAAACTCATTCTGGTCGATTAAGGGCGCGTTTCCCTTCAGAACCAAACGTAACGTTAATCTTCCGCGTCTTCAGTCACTCAGATGTCGGGGGTAAATGACTACTGCTATGTTCATTAATACATTTAACAACAAAACACCTCAATCGCTGAGGAGTCTTGCTTGTCTCTGCATCTCGGTCTGCTGACGGCTCACTCAGGGCGGGTCTGAGGTAGTCTCAGCCTCAGATGTCACGCCCACGGAATGTTGGCTGAATGTCTGATGCATATGGTACACTTAACTGGAAACGCTTCAGCAGTGTCGAAGTCATCAAATGATTGGTTGAATTTTATTGGATTTCCGGGGGACGCGAGTGTCGCGTTTATTTTCGGTCCACCGGAAAAAAAAAAACTGGTGTGTTTACATGCGTGACAATAAGCATTTATTAAGATCAGTTAAATGTTGGATTCTCAAAAGTATGCGATCCAATTTAACTAGTTGTGTGTCTCCACCTATCTATTATAGAAGATCAAGTGAAGTACCTAACTCAGAAGGGGATCATCTGCGTTTGCTGGCAAACATTAAACAACAGATGCTGACATTGCAGCTGGCCGATTCAGTATTGTGTTCGGTTCTCCAGAATTGCTCGTGGGTGTTAAAAAGTGAAGAGATATGCTTCAAACAGATGTTTACCGCGAGCGTCTCATTGGGATTTTCTATTTTTCTATGTTTCTGTTGTTGTGGGGACATTAACACGCCCACGAAACGTGACACTGAACGAAATGAACTGTGATTGGTTGTTTGACATGTCGGTCACACGGCATTATGGGCGGGCTTTGACCAAAGAAAGCGGCTATGAATTCCAGACCTTCAGCCGTCAGTCTGACTACGCGAGATTAGTTCTGAGGTAAGACACCAGTTCAGTCTGTGTGACACGCTGCTGTCAATCAACTATTGTGGGAGTGGCCTCTGTCTGTGTGACATCACACCGACAGGCATTTGAGAAGGGCTTGATTGCAGAAGCAACTTAGTTTTATAAACTTTAAAGAAAACTACTGGTGGATCTTTATCAGGGTGGTTGTGTACACACACTCCCAACACACATTTCAGTCCAAGCAGCTTGCAAAAGTGCATGTGGCCCCGGATGACCCCTTTAAGTGAACACAAAAGTAAAAATAAGTGTTTCATCTAAATAATAAAAATTAGGGTAATGGTTCACAGGTTAATCCAATGAAAAATAAATCTAACTTGCCCTAAGTGTAATGCTCGGGGCAATGAAGAGGAAGCGCGCAGGTAAGTTTGAACAATTTATTGAAAAAGAGGAAGAGTATTGCAGTCTTTAGCATGAACAAAGATGAATGAAGATGATGATAGCTCTCTTTCCTCATTCACAGCGCTCTCCGTTGCCGTGCTAGGTGATGTCTTGCTGTGAGAGCTTGTGGATCTTCAGGTGAGTGAGGAATGACGAGAGAGATCTAGGTGGGTTTAGAGACACTCCTTTAGTAGATGGGGTCGTTTGGAACGAGGATTTCGCTGCAGTAGTCTTGAAGACAGGCAAGTATGACAGGTGAGTCAACACAGGAAAGAGGGAGTTCGATCTCACGTGAAATCCTCGTATAAGCTTGCTGTAGATCTCTCAGTCCTTAGTGCAGGTAAGTGAAGGGTTTGGTGAATGAACAGCTGGCTAGAGATTTCCCCGTGAGCGATCTTGCTGCGCTCGTCGTCACTTCGATGGAACTTGTAACATAAACTCGACAGGTAGGTCAATAAGGTACGTAAGAGCAGACTTCGTCAATGAAAGAGGCATGAAGGTAGGTAAATGGTAAGTAACCTTGAGCACAGCCATCGAGCGTATGGTGAGGTGAGTATATAAAGCCAGCTAACGAGGAGGACTACAGGTGTTGACAATCAGTAGTCAGGTGATTGGGAGCGTGCATACGTGAACCGGGATCAGTTGCACTCGATGGTGTGATTTCTCGTTCTTGATTGGCTGTATTGGGCTCAATTATTTTGGGCCTGATGACGTGACACTAAGCAATATTTCATTTGTCAATGAAAGTATATTTTTTGACAAAGTATATGTTTCTTGTTGATTGAAATAAAAAAAATATAGATTTAATAAATTTTGTTTAGTTTTCATAGACATATAAAATATTGTTTAGGGCAAGTTATTTATTTTTCATTGGCTCAACTTAAATAAAAAAAAAAGTGAAATCATTACCCAATTTTTTTTTTTAATTAGCTAAATCTAAATCAGTTGGTTTAAGTTTTCAATTGGTTAAAATATTAAGAAAAGAGAAGAAAAAAATAAAACAAAAATTCCAAATGTTCATTTAAAACACAACAATACATACATTTATCTGAAAACATTTCCCCTTAAAATAAACTAACATAACTGTGACAGCTTAACTCTCAATTGTGAGTTCATAAATCACAAATGTGGCTTTATAACTCAACTGTGGCTTCATAACTCGCAATAGAATAACAACAAACAGCATCAAAACTGTATCATTTTATTATAATATTGACATTACAAAATTTTTGTTGCCAACTCACCTTTTCCGAGGTTGAGCATTACCTTCTGAATAAAATATAAAGGCCCGGTTTCACAAACAGGGCTTAGCTTAAGCCAGGGCATTAGTTAAATTAAGATATTTAAGCAACTTTTACAAAAATGCCTTATAAGAAAATATTACAGGTGTGCATCTTAACTCAGAACAATGACACTGACATGTTTTAAGATATGTCAGAGCAAGATATTTTCATCTGAGACAACTCACACATGCAATTTAGTCTGGGACTAGCTTAAGCCTTGTCTGTGAAACTGGGGGAAAGTGTTTTTTTATACACTTAATCCAGGTGCAGGCAGAAATCAGTCAAAAAAAATGGACAGAAGATCTCAGATCAGTCCTCAGATCAGTCGCTTTATCCATTACAAAGTTTTCTTCCAACATCATCTTTTAAATTTAAATCACAGTAATAACCCGTTTTCTTCACATACAGTGACTCCCCAAAACATTTTTGACTGGTAACATTCATAAAAGAGGTTTACCAATTTTTCATTTTTCAGCAATATCAATCAATTTTGACAAAGAATAATTACTTATATAAATGTCATGTCAATGTCAATGTTTTTCAGTTTGTTCAAAATACAAAATCAATAAGGGAGACATTCCAGAAAAATTTCCCTCTAGGCTTTAGAAAACTATTTTTATAGAACAATTGTCTAATAAATGTATTTGCACACTTTTTTACTATTAATATCAAATCCATTCAGACAAAGTGGAGGTTTAGTTCAACATATATTATACAGCAACATATGACTTCTCATCAACATAAGTAAACCTTTGGGGATGGCTTTCATTACATAATTATATTCTTTATATTTAATAGGATAAGGTTTAAATAACCATATTGAGTCTGGTGTAAGTAGGTAATTTCTAAGCCATTTTACTTTAAAGGTATAATTTAAATAAAAAAATCTAAAGGTTCAAATCCACCTTAATTTCAAGGCCCTTGAAGAATATAATCTTTCGTGATGTTTATTTTTCCAAACAAAATGTGTTAACAAATCATTAACTTGGATAAAAAGAAGCTCCCATTCAAGTTAACCGAACTATGACGACTTCCATTTATTCACGATACAGCACAGCCTCTCCTACCTTATTGCTTACACACACACACACACACACACACACACACACACACACACACACACAGGTTGGTTTTTGTGATTTATG
>JAUMHQ010000044.1:11087890-11098320 GCA_032361165.1 Enteromius paludinosus | reverse complement strand
TAAATACATATATTATGTAAAGAAAAACTTTTATTTTGGATGCGATTAATCGCGATTAATCATTTGACAGCACTAATATTATCATGTTATGTTCAAACATTGCCATGTAACCTTTTTTTTCAGTAATCTGCTCACAAAAACTAATTGAAGACTTTAAAGGCAATTTAAAAATAAATAGTGTTAAAAACTGGGCAATGTTTAATTGTGATTAATCACAATTTTTAAAATATTATATTTAGATAAATATATACATGTAAATATTTTATTAAATATATAATTGCATGTGTGTGTCTGTTTATGTATACATAATAAATACAGTACACACAGGTTATGTTAACAAAAATGTTAACAAAATTTGGAATGTGATTAACTGTTGCCCAGCACTATTCAAAAATAAGAGCTGATGTTTTGAGCATGTGTCTGTACAGTGTCTTGGGATTCTCTGCGTATTCCTGGGGTATTACAGCGTCTGGGTTTCACGTATCTCATTGTCGCTGTCTTGGATCTTGCGGTGGCGCAGGACCGACTTACCAACTTGTCAAGTGTGAGTCACACTATCCTTCTCTGCAAGTAATATGACACTTAAACATAAACATAAGCACACTTTATAATCATGCATACTAAGCTGTACAGTATGTGCTTTACAGCATATCTCTCTTTAATGTTGCCAAAGCTGATTTTTCAGCAGACATTTCAGTCTCCAGTGTCACATGATCTGATCCTTAAGAAATTATTCTAATGTGCTGAATTGTTGCTTGATAAACATTTCCTCTCATTATTATTATCAATGTTCAAAGCGTTTGTTACTGCATAATGTTTTTTTATAAACACTACCAATTTTATAAATATATATAATATATATATAAAATAAAATATTGTGTTATTATGTAACATAATATAGTGGAATAGTGCTTTTCACAATATATTATCTGTTTGAAATAAATATTGTTCTTTGAACAGATGGACATTAGCGTGTTCTTTTTTAAATAAATTTAGCAACTAAATTTTTATTGATAACTGTTTTTAATAATTGAGCTGCAAAAAATCATATTAGAAAGATTTCTGGTGGATCATGTGACTCTAAAGACCAGAATAATAGCAGCTGAAAATTCCACTTTGCTATCACAGGAATAAATTACATTTTAATATATATGCAAATAGCTCTTTTAAAATGTGACGATATTTCACAATGTTACTGTATTTTAAATTTTTTTAAATCAAATAAATGCAGCCCCAATGAGCATAAAGAGACCTATTGAAAAAACATAAAAAAATGATAATGATAAATGATAAATAATAATTATTATTATTCCAAACATTTGTCTGGCATTTTAAATACAATATATATAATTTCAATGATTTGTATTTGTCATCTTCACTCAAACTGGGATTAACTTGCACTGTAATTATTTTTAATTGTTAATTTAAATATTAATTCTTAATTTTCTAATATTGCTGTTGTTTCCAGGAAACATGCTGGTATTCGGTGCATGATGTCTGCCTCTACTGGCCCGCATGGCTGTTTGTGATTGGCTTAGAGACAGTATGGTTGTGTTTGACCTTCCTCCTTCCAGTCCCAGACTGTCCAACGCAAGTATAACCATCAGCGTATAATTTATTAAGACCTGCCTAAATATCCGTCCCCATATCCCTTGCCGTATTTGCAATCATGAAAGGAACCCTCTGCAGAATCGACCCTTTTTCTGTCTTGTTAAAAATGACAGGAAATTTGCATAAATATCAGTAAAATGCCATAAACATTAGAAGAATAGACGGCACTGCTCTTTTCCTGGTTAATTATAAACATTTTCCTTTCATTTATTCTTTATTTACATTGTCTAACACAATATTATTAGTCGATTGATGATTGTAATTGGTTATATTTCAAAGATATGGGATATGCAAATGTAAATGAATATGCAAACGAAAGTGTTTTGAATAGCATTACTTGTGTGCATCTATTTGCTATGCATAATGCTACATTTTGTGTGAAAATTGCTATATTTTTCCTGTCGTTGTCTCTCTCCTGCAGGGGTTATTTGGGTCCAGGGGGCATTGGTGACTTTGGCCAGTACCAAAACTGCACCGGTGGAGCTGCAGGTTACATCGATCGCTGGCTGCTGGGAAATAACCATATTTACCAGACTCCTTCATCACGGGTAAACGGACACCAAAATAATAAGAACATAAGCTTATCGTTCTGTCAGACATATGCAGTCACTATTTTCTAGAGCTGCAGCCAAGTTCTGTCTCTTTCTTACTTTGGCACTCACTGATACACTTCATTGTGCTTACTGTATATCTAGGTTGTATACCAGTCCGTGATGCCCTTTGACCCTGAGGGTGTTTTGGGAAGCATCAACTCAATATTGATGGCATTTTTGGGTCTTCAGGTGAGATAGACTTCTGTTTCTTTACTTTACTTGCTTCTCTCCCCCCTTCCTCTTACTGTATCAGTATCAGCAGTGCAGTCACATGCTTCATGCAAACTATTTTTGTTCTGTAGAGCTTACAGGAATCACATCTAATAATTGTCCTGCTATATTTCATCAGTTTGTTTGTTTATTTTGTGGGTTGCAGGCAGGGAAAATTCTGCTGCATTACAGAGAACAACACCGGCAAATAATCACACGATTTCTCATATGGGGATTCATACTGGTATGTTTGCCTACCATTTGATTATTGTTTGTTTTTGCTAACACTTTATTATAAGTTTCACTATTAATTATAATATACTACCGTTCAAAAGTTTGGTTGTTAAGATATTTTTAAAAGATACATTTTAATTTACTTAATAACATCATAAAATATAGAAAAAATAAAATAAAATAAAATAAAAAATAATATATATATATATTATTGCAATGTAAAATACCTATTTTCTATTTTATTATACATTAAAGTCTTATGTATTCTTGTGACGCAAAGCTGAATTTTTTCAGAATCATTACTCCAGTCTTCATTGTCACATGATCCTTCAGAAATTATTTGAATATGCTAATTCATTATCAATGCCGGAAACTGTGATATTTCTTTTTAAGATTCTTGAATAAATAAAATGTTAAAAAGAGAGCATTTGCTTTAAATAGAACATTTCTAACAATATAAACTACCATTCAAAAGTTTGGTGTAAGTACATTTTTTTCCTTTTTTTATTTGAAAGAAATTACAATATTATAAATAAAATATTACACATCTTATTGTTTCCAATCCTTTGACTGGTATGCACATACATACATACATACACATACATATAGTTTTTATTCAGTTTTTATTCTGTTTCAAGTAAATGCTGTCCTTTTGAACTTCTGATCTATTTATCAAAGAATCCTATAAAAAATGCACAACAAAAACAAAATCCTATAAAAAATGCGGAACAATTCCGGGTTCCTCAAGAATATTAACAGCACAACTGTTTTCAACGCTGATGATAATAAAGAATGTTTCTTTGGCAGCAAATCAGCATCGAAGGATTTTTGTAGGATCACGTGACACTGAAGACTGAAGGAGTGGCTGCTGCAAATTCAGTTTTGTCATTACAAGAATAAATTAGATTTTAAAATACATTAGAACACACAATAATTTATGTTTCAAATTGTTATAATATTTAACAGTATTTCTGTTTTTTTGGTTATAATTATAATATATGACTAAAAGGGAAATAATGAATAGTAAATATTGCTTGCCATTAGTACAACAGAGAACACAACAAGGTGACATCAGGACTCCAAAGAGAAGGGGTATATTTTGTGAGGAGTTCATTATGCCTCGCAGCTACTCACCAAAGACATAAATAAATCAACATGAAATACTCATTTAAATAGAAATGACTTCATGTGCGACAAAAGAGACCCTAGACTAGAGTGGCCTAAAACTGACATGGTGCAATTGGCACAATGGTCAATTATGCACTTTAGCAGTCAATTATATACTTTAGTAGTCAAAATACACACACACACACACAAATAAAGTTTTACCACAGAGTGCCGTGATTGACCGGAAACAATTAAGTAATTCAGAGTCAATCAATATTCAAAAAAAGCTTTTTTAGATTTAAAATTGTGGAAATGTCATGCTGTCTATCTTTGCATTAAGGGAATCATCTCCGCTGTATTGACCAAGTGCTCCAGAAATGACGGCTTCATCCCTGTCAACAAAAACTTGTGGTAAACTCAGTCTTGCTTGCATATATCTGTAGTTTTATTCATTATATTATTGTTTAAAATATGTATGAAATGTATGAAAATATGCACCGCACTTCTAGAAGCAGGAAGTATAATACCTGATTTGCTTACTGATTAGAAAAGGAATGTATTGTATGCTGTATGATTCATAGCCTCTGTCTTGTGACTTTCAGGTCTTTGTCCTACGTTACGACTCTCAGCTGTTTTGCTTTTGTGGCGCTGGTGGTTTTTTACTATTTGGTGGATGTAAAGAGTTGGTGGTCTGGAGCTCCCTTCTTCTACCCTGGTAAGCTCAGCCAGAATAATTGTATGCATGACTGCACCCAAAATGTATTTATTTGACTCTTGCATTTAAAAGTCATAAGTTAGTACTGTAGCTATTATTATGACCGTAACAAACCTTAGCACTCAAGGGGGCGATAAAATGACCTTAAATGCCTGTGCTGTTATTCAGGTAGCTAGCTATAGTCACGTTGACAGTTTAACTAAGTGAACTCATTGCTGTGGCTGCACAATAAATAGCGTTTTAGTTTTAAGAATAATTGAACAAGCCCAAAATACGCACAAAAGCTAGAATTTGCGAACGCGTGCATTTTTTTCCCCCACATTTATAAAACCATGCATACACCAGAAACTGCACAAAAATCCCTTTATAAATCCCAGTCAGGGGACAATGGTGTGTATGTGCATCTCCACCCCGACTCCTCCCAGAAATCACTATATATGGAGCTTACTATGCCTAGTTTTATTAGGCATAACCTCATCTGCATATAATTTACATGCATATTCCATCCACGTGACTTGTTAAATACCATCAAAGGTACAAGACATTAGGAAAATATGAGATCCCAGGTATAAATCCATTTGGGTTATAGTCTACACATGAATTGTTAATCTCATTCTTTAAACTGGTCATATAATATTTAAATTGTTTTAAATAAGGTGATATGGTGAACATAAGCTGAACATCTATTTTTAGTGGAAACAGCTAATATTAGGTCTACATTTTTTAGAGTGTGAATGAAGTATTTTAAAAGGGAAATGTGCAATTCTCACCATTTTCCTTTAGTGGTATCCTTCAAAAACTGGTATTTTTCCAAATATTTTGGAGATGCCTTTACACAAAATCGACACATCTGTTCAGCTGTGGTTGTTGTGGCAGTAAGATATTATCATTATGTTCCTATTCAAACCGGACAATGATCATTCAACTACCAAATTCAGCTGTATCCGCCATAATAGTGCGTGCACAATATGATCATTGTTCTTGACAAAAAAAACCGCATGGTCTAGAATATCCACAAAGTGCATACATATTTACGCCAAGTTTATTTTTCTTTATTAATCCAGATATGTGCCTGGAAAATTGCTTACGCATATTAGACTTTGTTTTATGAATTGCTTTCAATATTACCTTTTATTTGGCAGGTATGAATTCCATTTTGGTGTATGTGGGTCATGAAGTGTTTGAGGAATACTTCCCTTTTCGTTGGAAAATGGCCAATAGCCAATCACACGCAGAGCACCTGGCACAGAACCTCGTGGCCACCTCCATATGGGTGATCATAGCCTATCTGCTCTACAAGAAGAAGATCTTCTGGAAGATCTGAAAGTGCATCTTCTGTCCTGCAGATTTTAGGAGCTGCTCTTCATTGTGAAAGAGATCATTTGGATATTTTTAGTTGTAGAAAATCAGCAGATTTCTGAACATCTGTGCAGAGTCTAAAACTCACACATAATCCAGGAATAGAACTTGGCTATTATTTGAGAAGAGCAGAACGATGAAAAAAGAAGAGCATGTGACTGTGCCAAGATACCTCTGTGGACCCTCAGAATGAATAACCAAAACCCAGAAGCAAGATTCTGCTCAAATCGAATTCAGTCAAATCGTTTGAGGTAATGAATGTAATTTTGATAGATTATTGATTATGAAATTTCCTAAATTATGATATGAAATAACTCTTTAACATTTTTTGATTTAATGAAGGTATTGATGTATACAGTTATAAAAAAATACTAGCAAATGAGAAGGGGAAGAGAACGCCAAAGTACCAAAAATAAAAGGTCTTCCACCAAGGTCTACAAAACATGCTGAAACATCTACTCTTATCCAGGCAAAAATATATTACACAATTTTATGTTTAAGTTTTAATGTAATGAATTCTAGGATTGGGTTGTTTTATTTTTTTTTTCAGCAGACTTTTTGTCTTCGGTACTGTTGTTTTATTCTTTACATCTTAAGATTAAAGTATTATGGTTAAAATATGTTAGTGAGAGAAAAAGAGTGTTTGTTCTACCTTCTCAAAAACTCAGGAGATTTGCACCACGTGGAGTGCCAAATGTAGTGTACTTTACGGTTTCTCTGATTAAACAGTTTCCTTGTTTATTACAGTTTACCAATGGCTTGTTTCATATGCCGTATAAATCAAATTATAAATATATGTATATATATATACAAAAAAAACACTAAATCACTGACATTTTCCCATACACATTGCTGCTTCAAAAAAAAAAAAAAAGCTCCAAGAGAAGGGAAAATATTGATCTATCATATCTGTTACCAGCTTGCAAATCAGTTCTGTCTTTGTAACTGACACTGGATATTTTATACATGTATGAACTGTTTCCTCATGTATATCTTTATTTTATACAGCAACATGGAATGTGGTAAAAAAATTAAACTTTTTTTTTTTACCATTAAATCTGTCTCTTTTTCTTTTCTTTTTTTTTTTTTACATTGATAAGGTGATCTTGGGACCTGGAGCCTGTCTCATAGAACGGCTTTACGAAATAAGTCAGGTTTATTTAATTAGATGTGTTCAACTTGCTGCAGCGACCGATCGGTGTATGACATCAAAGTACCGCAACCTATTTAGTCTGATTTGTTGTCCCCTGATTTGGTTCCAAAAAGGCGAGACTAAATGAAATAAACCTGGTTGATTTGGGAAAGTTGTTTTATGAAACGGACCCCAGTAGTGCATTCTTGGTGTCACTCGTAGATAGTAACATATGAAATTAAAAGCATCCGTTTGTGGCAGGGAGAAGAATGAGTTCCTAAATAAGGACTTAATTTATACTGGAAACTCAGAATGAACCGACAATGGTAAATTATAAGTCTACTGTGGACTTGTCAAACTGTGTCAAACTCCGTTCACAGGGCTCAGGCCCTCCAGGGTTTAGATAAAACCCTAAACACACCTGATCCAGCTAATCAAGCCCTTCAGGCTTATTTGAAAAGCTACATGGTACGTGTGATGGTGCAGGGTTGGAACTAAACTCTGCAGGGCTGCCATCCTCCAGGAACTGAGTTTGTCACCCCTGGTATACTGGGAAAAAAATAAATAAAAATGAAGTTCATCCCACCTAAATCAATCTGTCAAGCAATCAATCTGCCATTATTTACTTACAAACAAGTCATTCAGTGACTTTTGACTTGTTTATTGTTTGTTTCTTTGTCCATGCAACTGAAGTCCAATAACTAATTTTGTGTTCCTCAAAAGAATAAACGTTTTTGGGACACATGGTGGGAGAGCAAATGATTACAGAATCTTTAGAATTTTTGTGTTGCTATGTCTTTAACTGGAAAGATTTGTGGCTACTTTTAGAAAACGATAAAACTGCAACAACAATGTTTTCACCTTTCACTATCACCGTGTTTTGCCAAGAAGAATTTTGCGTTACTGCCCCTTTAAGAAACCTGTTCGACGACGGTGAGATTTAGTAGTGCGCATGCTTGAGAATAGAGGAAGTCGGTAATGGTGACGGATGATGTGGACGTGAAACAGTTGTGAGCATCAGCGCGTCTTCAGGAAAGAAAACAAAAGCCTCTTAAAAACGGACTCGCGGGAATGAAGCGCTGTTTTTGAGGGGTGTCTGAGTTTCTCTGGACAGAGACGGAATACACCCACAGTCCGCGATGATGGCAGAATGCGATCCCACCGACGGCGAGCCGGAGAAAGGCGGCGGAGATTTAACGTTAACGCCGGAGACGAACTTTCTCGCGTCGGAGGTGCCCGCGGTGTTATTTGAAAAGACCCGCCCGGCGCCATCGCTAGGACTCTCGCTGAACCCCGGAGCAGCGGTCCGGATCTCGAACTCGACGGAAAGCGTGCTGACGGAGCTAGAAGCGGACGGGTCCGGGGAAGAGGCGCTACTGTTACCGGGACCTGCCGGAAATCTCTCACCTCGGGCTGGTAGAGAGAAAAGGACGCGGAGGAACAGACACAGCTCATCGTCTGATAATCTGGCATCTCCAGGTGAGATACATATGAGCTGGATATAATCTGATCAACACGTATTCAGATTAAACGGGCTCAAAGCAAAGGCGTCACTGTTCAACACCTTTTGTTTTGATTCCCGTATTTGTTGCATTATTATATTCCAGGTTAGCAACTAAAGTTGTTTTTAATAATACTTTGTAACACCATACAACATAATTCACATAGTTGTTCATTAAGCATAATTAAACCGGCCGACCACGCCTTTTTTCAGATATAGCCACTCCCATTTTACGCGACAGCAATTTTTCGTCATTTTGTTGTGTAATGTGAATTCAACGCACCAGGGACCCGCATTAGTTTCCATAGCAACCGCGCGTGTTCTGTTTCTGTTGCGCGCAGTGCTCCAAAAAAAATCTAATATGCCTTGGGGAACTTTTGAAAGGAATTAAAAGCATTTTTCAGAGAAAGGGGAGTTTTTGCCTCCCGTGCAGAACAGGTTTTCATGCGCACTATTATGAAATACTCTCTACAAATAATCTAAATTCACTCCCACACATCTTGCTCTCTGTGCTGTTACTCCATCTGCTTTATCTCGGAACATGGTCCGTTATGCAACCATTTGCACAGTTCAGCTTACATGCTCTTTGAACCCAGGGCACACGTGTACAGGTGACACCACAGCAGCTGCTGGGATATCTACTCAAATCTTGATATTCATGCTTGGCTGTTGCATGTGGTTTAGTCTTCCCAGGTGCATCTGTACTAACAAGATTGCACGCGCAGCTGTGGGCTGTATTGATGCAATAAAGTTTTCTTGCATATTAATAACGGGTTCATTTGAATGCAGATGAGCCAGAGAGCAGAAAGACACTGGCTTCTGTTTTATCGCTAACATCCAAGCCTTCAGTGAAGGAAAATAAAACACTCTCATAGGCGTTGCATTGCCTTGTTAAAATGAAGATATTATTAGCATAGCTTCACAGTGATGTGCTGTGTTTGCTTTGTTTGATTTATTCATTTATTTATTTATTTTTGCCATAATTATCTCTACGAACATGCAAATAGTACATTTGATCATTAAATATAGATTCAGCCTTCTTGCTGAAATTATACATATCATTGGTGAAATCCAAAGGAGGTCACATTACACTCGAAAATGCCCTGAAATCGAGGTGAGACTGGAGTAGTGAGTGATCTTTTATCTCCTAATTGTGGTGTGCATCCAAGTGTTCTGGCTTATCAAAAAATATAGAGTGGGGAATTGGTTTTTGTATTGGTTGAGTGGATTTTGTTATGTGAACACATGCTTGCAGGAGCAAGGTTTAAACTGACTAAATGATTGGAGAAGTCATGCATGTACATCAGCAGAGAGATTCATTTTCAGAAAGCAGAGAGGACTTTTCACTCGAAGGTCCAGTTATGACATTTAGCTCAAAAGGTCAGCTAAAAGATCATAATTGCCCAGTTTCATAGACGGGCTTTAGCCTAAGCCAGGATTAGGCCATGGTTCAGCTAGGACATTTTAAGTAGTTTTTATAAACATGCCTTAGAAAAAGGCATTAATGGTCGTAAATCCTAAAATCCTTTGGCCTAAAATCAAAATCGCGATTAATTGAACATTTTAACTCGATTACGATTAATAAACGATTATTTACATAGTTCACTGACAAATCTTGTACAGTAAATAAGCTCACATATTACGAGCGAGAGATTTTTGAACGAAGGGAGCATTACTTGATTTTAAAATAATTGAAGGAAACACGCATCTATCTATGATTTTCAATTTTAACATCAATGTTGAACAAGTGGAATTAAAGCACACATTGCCTAAAACTAACAGTCAATTTGTTCTTATAAAAAAAGAAAAAAAAAGAAAAAAGTTTTACTTCTTAAAAGTAGAAAATAAGCAGTATCTCTTCTAAATAAAATATCTCTTGTATATCCTGTATATAATATTTTAAACAGTGCATTTCTTGCATCTTCTGTAAACAAATATTTTACTGTGCAGTGTATCAATGTAAACAAC
>JAUMHQ010000044.1:11050786-11071522 GCA_032361165.1 Enteromius paludinosus | reverse complement strand
TATGTTATGTGTGTTTATGTTCAATTTAGTTTGGGTGGGTTTGGTTCATTTGCAGCCATTTTATAAAAATGTTTAACAGTTACCATCACAGAGAGAGATGTGTAGAGGAGTCAGATGTTGATTTTGCACATCCGTATGGTTAACGTGTGTCAACTCTATTGATTTTACTTCATTATAAGACTTGTAAAGGTAGCTTAGAGTAGTGATTTAATAATGTAAATGACAAGTGATTTCATAGTACAGCCTTGCAGCTGCCCCTTTTTTATTTAAGTTGGGCACCCGCCCCCGTAAAGGTCTCTGCACGGCCCTGCTCATGACTAGTTCATAACATGCAAATTAACATTAGCATTAACTTCCCCTATGGGAGCGACCAACAAAATGAACATGGTAAGCTCATTATTGCATTACACAAATGACAAGTCATGATTATATTGTTGTAGTAGTATACTACTTTTGTAAGTCTCAAAATCTGAAAAAATCCTATTCCAATTCTGTTCAATCAGAAGATTGCATGTTAAAACTGTTTGTGGTGTGATTGAAATGAATGTGAAAGGAAGAGAAGTGACAAGAGTGACTGATTCCTCACTGGAAGCGGCTCATCCTGTTTTTGTGTGTGTTTTGTCCAGCGTTCTGCCCTTATCCACTGTGAGTGCTCTCGTGCGTGTCCTGTCCTGCTCGCTGTCCTTTTCCTGCCTGACTGACGATGTTTATCATGTCACAGTGCTTGTCCCTTTCCAGCGTTTGTTCAGATAAAATTATCGTCTTTCTGTAAAAACCATTAGTCTGATGGACAGAGCGCGACCAGACCTTCCGCATTAGATTTAGGGGCGGAAGACCTTTAATACAAGATGCTATCTTTCCGTTTCTCATTTTGAATTATTCGCTCTCTATAAATAGCCCATTAAGAAGAAAATAACTTTTGGTAGGCGCAGATTAAGTTATTTTCTTATGTTAACGGATCCACATAATCAGCTCAATCTAATCATGATCTGCTCAGGGAAAGCAGTGGCATATGGTATAACAATAAGCGCAAGTGTGTAGGTGACCGTTATAACACAAAGCTGCTTTGTGGATGATGCGAAATTAAATTTCTGATGTTGTTCAACCTCTGCTGACTTTCATTATTTTACACTTATCTAGTTAAGAGCTTCCTTCCTGACCTCGGAATAGGTACTAAAAGTGAAAGCGAGCGTCTATGAATGTGTGTACATCATAAAATTGTTTGTTCCCAACAAACATGCTGTTAATCTGTGATAAATTTGTGGACATAGGTTAACTATATACTCACTAAACATTTTCCATAAATCACTGCATGTAAAAAAGAAGCAACATAATAGGAATGACACATTCTGGGATATGGGAAAGGTTAGGCACAGGTTTGGTGGTATGTGGGTAGGTTTAAGGGTGGGTTAAGGTGTAAGGTATGGGTCAACAGTGTAATTCTAAATGTTAGGGTTAATGAAAAAACAAGTATGTACACAATAAGTGCATTGTATCGAATTGAAATGTAAGTACAGAGTAGTTAAGGTCACCTAATATAAAGTGCGACCCCATTTGTTCGGAACACTATAAATCCTAGAAAAACTAGAAAAGCCTTGCTGTGTCCATAGAAAACAACACTGTTATCTGTAGCCATGGCTGCTAATTCTGGTTCTCTTTTTGTATGTTTCTGCGTGATTGTATGGGTAATTAGGAGGGATTGGTCATTGCGCAACAGCCACATTAATTCGTTAAATAAATTGTGCAGAGGGTTTTGTAACAGATGTGCCGTAGCGTGAGTGTCTGTACATGTTAAAGGAGCGTGCATTTGTCTTTGTACCTGAGCTGCATATGACAGAGAGACACATCTGGTGCAGAGTGATAAGACCACTAGTTTGAACAGCGGTTTGATAACGTTGCCATGCGTGAGAGATGGATGAGAGATTTTGTTTGCTTTTTTTTCTTGAAACAGAAGTGAATTGTTTGTGTTTATGTTGGACCAAATGTTCTCATGCTCACCAGGAAGAGTTTTCTGCACTCCTGTATCATATGGGCTAAGCCATGTGTGGCTGCCAGGTTCTCATTCAAGTCCCTTTGGTCTGGTTTTCCCAAAGTGTTCTTTCTGTTCATGACCCTGTGATAAGAAAAAAACACATGCAAAAGGATAAATGGATGAAATAAAATAAAAATGATGCAAGCACTAATCTAATCTCAAAGATATCAAACTCAACTTTAATGCTACATTTTCAAGCACAGGCAGGCATTCAAAGGCTTACATAAGTCACTTACTATTTCTTTTTTAGCTCTATTCTTTTCTAGTTTCCTGTTTTTATGGGGTGGTTATTCAAGCAAGATAAAGAATGATGACTTGGCTGAAGGGTTTGAAGTAGCCGCATGCCAAATATTATGGCACCTGAAGCACTTTGCAATTAAAAAGATGAGCGGATCTATGTGAAGTGTGTTAACACTGTACACGCACACACACCTGGGTGAGGAGCTCTCTCTTCGCAGTGTGTTGAGGTGGAAGAGAGACGGGGCCAAACACACGGCCAGGTTAGTGCAGGTCATCTGGTTCTCACCCACGCTGGCCGTTACATCACTCAGGAAGCACAGCAAAGTCTGCAGGGCTTCACGGTTCTCGTCTGGTAACAGCAGTATGGCTGCCCTCACCGCCTGCAGACGCTGCTCTTTGGGAACATCTGAAACTGACAGAGGTGTTTCATTAGTTTACTTTGAACACAATGTATGTGTTAGAATATTTTCTACTATATAATATTTAAGAAAATGTTTTACATATATATATATATATTTTTTTAAATGTGTAAATAATTATTTTTTTTATTAATAATACAAACATTTTTTTCTAATCTAAAAATATTACATTAAAATACAACCAGTACACCCACAACACTATTCTTTTTCATTATGTCATTCATAGAAGGAAGGAAGGGAGTTAGTCCAGATCAGGGAGGGGTGTTTAAACTTCAGCAATCAACAATATGAGCCAAATGGGGCGACAGAAGAATTTTTATTTTCAGCATATCTGCAATGTGTTGTTAGATGCCACTGAAGAAAAACAGCTTTCGAACCACGAAGGATGGATAGATCTGAACTGAAATGTCATGTATGGAATTGTGTGTGTGTGTGTGTGTTAATCAGATGATTTCTGTTATTTTCACCCCATTTGGAATGAAAGACCCTGTGTGAGCACAAAACAGGCACACATAAACCCTTGCTTTTCTGTGTGGGATGCCGAGGCCTCCCTTGTGGTTGAGGTCAGCTGTAGTCTTTGAGAGAACATTTGTGCTGGTTGTTTTCTCCGTAATTTTGGTTGTGGTAACAGACCACTTTAATCAAACTATTTTCCTGAAAGACTGGAGTTATTGTGGAGTTAATGTGAGGTAGAAGACATCTTGTCTCTAAAAAATCTATTCTGGTCTGTTCAAGCAAGGACATTGTATCATAAAACTACAGTAGCAATATAATACCATGTTTGGTTCAGTACTAATGGATGAATTTCTTTAATTTTCAACACATACTTTATTTCTTTCACATTTCTTTAAAACATTGCAAAATAAAATTTCATAAGCATGTGTCTTGGCAACTTCTACACTCTACTTTATTAAAGATTTACCAAAATTATGTACGTGTTTGGAGTTGTTCAAGATTCTGATATTTGAGGTGAACACATACTCATTTTAGAGAGTGTGTGTGCTGTGAAATAGCTGTGGCAAGTACACACTAGGCCGCTTGTGAGTTACAACTCGTGCTGGCACTGATTCACATTCTGATTTATAGGTGCTAAAACGTCATTTGACATCTATTTCCTGAACTTGTTTAGATTTCTTCACCCTTTCGGAATAATTCACCTTTCCAAGAGCAGGCATCTACAGTATAGTACAGTCTTTGTGTAGTTGTGAGCTGCCCTCTGGATATAAAATGCCTTTCTCGTTTAATGTGTGTTTGTGTTCTTGTTTCAAAAGCCAAGATATCATTGTTTGTGAGTACATTTTGTACAGGAATATGTCAGTGCAAGTGTGTGGTCTTCTACAAAACACCTGAAAGGTAAATTCTATGCGTGTTCTTACATTGATAAATCTGCAGAAAGGTATCAGAGAGTTTGCTGGTAAGCAGAGGCTCTGGAAGGTCTCGGAAATACTGCTTTAGCATGTCGGCCACGTCATAAGCTGATTGACCCTCGTAGTTGACTCCGCGCCCACCAGCTCCACATGACTCGTTCATTTGGCGAAGGGCTTGGATACGTGACTTCACCCCTGATTTCCTAAATAGCCCAACCTATAAAGACAGATGGTTAGACATTAAGTATAAATATTAAAAACTTATCATGCCTTTATGTTTTAAAGTTGCAGCTCAGTTGCAAAATGTCTTTAATTACAGGCTTTACATTTTTTTTTATTATTATACTTTGACAAATTATTTGCATTCTTGTTCTTTCTTTCCCAAACTGACAGCTAAATAGATGGATTACCGGTATGATTACGAGTTTTCAGAACACAGGAAGGACATCTTTAAGAATACTCCCTACCGCTTCTTACATAACCCAGTCTAAAAGTATAACTGTTATGTAAATTGCTAAGTATTTTTTTTTTTTTTTTTTCATCTGACACCAGAGAGAGAGAAAGATCTGTATATAGTCCATAGATCACTTGCTTTCCCTTAAACACCCTTGGAATGGAATGTCAACCATGTGGCTAACTTTGGTAATATGTAACTAGTAGATATATGGAACCAGAACAATCAGGCCTTTATTGTTATTGTGCTACGTGCAAACTTAGACTGAGTGTTGAACTCAAGTATGTGGTGATAAAACAACAGATGTCTTGTGCTTAAATATGGCGCTGTTGCATGTAGCAACACAACAGGGACCATGCAACTAAGCAGCTGTTCAAATAGGGATCATTTAACTAGGTTATGACCTTGACCAGACATTTTTATTTCTCTAAAAAAAAATTTTTTTCTTTAACTAACAAAATCTGATTTTTGTTTTTCTACAGGAGATTGAATATACCACTGAACAAACCAAAGCTAGGTATGCTATTACTTGTTTGTGCAGTTTTCTTTAAGCTTTGAAGTACACGTTTGGGCGTGCATACTCGCATATGTGCACATTTTTCATCTCTCACCTGGTCGAGGCATTGGCTCCGTAGGTAACGCATGGCTTGCTGAATACTCTGAGGCAGGGGTTGTCCGCTCCTTTGAACTATCACCTGCAGTGGAACGCCAAATACATTCCTGTCCTTATAGTCTCGAACCTTGATTCGCTTCATAAACTTAGGAACAGCCCTGAAAAGCAGACAAAATAAGTCAATAAATACAAAGTGACATTACAAACAGCAAAGTGTTAAAAAAAAGCTACTATGCTACTTTGATTTCTTTTCTGTGCGATATTGCATATTACTAATTTAATATCAAGTTATTCAGAGCAAATACATAACATATGACATACATACGTAACTAACAAAAACAGTTCTGAAGTTTTTTGCAAAACTTGGTTCTAAGTGTTGCTACATATGAGCAGCATGTGTCAACAGGATGCCAGTTTGTAAGTGTGTAGATAATTGTGTATTTAAATGGGAAAACCACTAAAAGCCGTTTCCACCCTTACAGGCAAAAGGATAAACACTGAGACAACAGACAATGGCTTTGAGCAGGAAGAATAAAAGGGAACGAACACATGTGTGGACAGTGTGGTAGGTTGTTTGTCTTTCCGATCGATGTTGTGTGTGTGTCTATGCATATGTGGATATCTCTGAGGTGCCAAATACCAGGCTTGTCTTATTAAAACCTGTCATATATATTTATACATGCTGACATGCAGTTTTGTGTGTGTGAGAGAGTAAACACTAATAACAGGACCATAGAATTTATTGGGCTGAAAAGCCACAGCTCTGTAATGAGGGTCTCTGACATAACCAACTCCCAGTGGTGAAGTAGGAAGATGGGGAAAGGGGAAAGCAGTAAAGAAAGAATGCAAACTTAATTTTGTGTGTTTTCATGTTGGTTTGAGTCCTCACCAGCTGAAACCATGCTTGTTGGTGGGTGTGTATCTCTCCAGTAGAGCGGTAAGTTTGAGCAGGCTGTATTTCTGAAGGAGGTTCATCTGCAAAACTGACTGACATCCAACTTGTAGTACTGTTGACGACAGACTTGGCCTGTGGGAGCTCTGGAAACTTGGCCAGCGCAGTTTCTGAGGTCTGCAACATGAACGTTCATATAAATGTTACACCTAACCTAGCTCAAACAATCACAAAATGTTCAAAACATAGACATTACAGACGAACATAAATTAGTGTTTATAAACTACAAGACATAAACCACACAGAATTCAAAATGGTAACACTACACACACACCCATAAGTATGCAGTCCAAACTTGAAAGAAACCAAAGTTTGCACATATTGTGTAAACGCGCATAAATACAAGTTAAGGATCAGCTGCAGATAACAGGGATTAATCAAGACCTCTATCACCAGGTGGGGGCTGTTAGAATTCCTGTGGTACATTCCACTGGGATTCCGTATCCTTCAAGTATCCCTTGTTATGTAAGGTGAGCCGTTCTGACATGCTCTCTCACTCCCTCTCAACCTCCCAGTCTCATAATTCAGTGTGCTTTTTTGTTATGATAGTTGTCCATTAAGTTTTGCCAAAGCTCTAAATTACTACAGGGATGGTTCTGGTAGAACTTCCATTAAAAAAATGTCACTACTTACACTTGTGTTTGTGTGTGTGTGTGTGTGTGTGTGTGTGTGTGTGTGAGTTTCACCTGTTGGCTCGTGTAAGTGATGCTCCCACACCAGAGTCACATCTTTCACGTGAGCTGAGTGTCTCATCCCTTTCTGCTAATGGGTTTCCAGTGCTGTCCTGGTCACTGCCATTCTCTGTCTCTTCTAAGCGGTTCTGCAGTGGGGATGATGGACAAGGCGATGCAGAATCAAGGGCCGAATCTGAATCCCCTTCCTCTTCCTCTTCATCCTCTTCTTCTTCCCCAGTTCCTGTTTCTGACCAGGCATTGACCAGTCGCTGCATGCCACTGACTCGCTCCAAAACATCCTCAAGCTTGGATTCCTCTTCTCCTTCTGCTTCATCCTCATCATCTCCTACTTCTGAGAAAGGTACATTATCATAGACACTCATTCGACTGTCTAGTGAGGCAGCAGAGCCCCTCCGGGTCGGGCGCCGACTTAAGTTGTCCCCACCACGAATAGATCCCCCGTCCGCAAGTGCTTTAGGAAAAGTGCCAGGCTTGTGGCCTTCGGGCAAATAGAAGAAGATCACACCTCCTTCCTCTTCTCGACTCTTTTCTTCCTCCATATGTCTGTTATCTGAACTCTGACGGTTGCGTAAATTGTTCTCTGCAGTTGAGCTTGGCTCCATCCTCTTACTTTGGGTCTGGTGATTCTGCTTCCCCTCTTGGTCTTCCGAAGGTTGCAGCACAACAAAATGAAATGGGTCAAAGCCTTCCAGGTACATCCCACCTCTCTTGGTGGACCCCGCTGCTGTGCTGTGACTACGAGCTCTTGAAACCGGACTGGGTGTACTTACAGCACTCCCACTGCTGGCTTCTGATTGGCTACTCCCACTACTTGTCTGCGTTGAATAGGTGACGCTTCGGTTTCGGTTTGCATTGCGATCTAGAGTTGCAATGTCCACACAGTTGAGACGTCGCAGTTTGTCTTCATCAAGACCCTCTTTCAGCACAGGCCCACTGATCTCCAGCCTTCCTTGTCCAGCAACAACCTTCTTTTTACGCTTGGAGGCTGCATTGCTACTGGTGCGTAACCGCAAGCTTTCCATGCGCTTCAAGAAACTCTTTGCTCTTGAACGTGTGCTTTTTTCAGCACCGCTGCTTATGAAGCTTGGTTTTACATCAAATGCAAAGGTGCTGCGTTCCAGAGGTGATGGAAGTCCATCAGACAGGGAGTCTTCATTGGCACCTGATGTTCCAGAGGAGCAAACACTAGCAACTGAGCTTGCCCTGGTTGTGGTGGCTGTGTTAGCATTGGAGATGGTTGTAGCAGGGCTGGATGGCACAGTGGTACTCAGAGATCCTCCTCGACTGCCACTACCAGCACTGTGCAGAGAGCCTACTTCAGGCTGCTCACTAAGATCTGTTAAGACGCTCTCTGCACTAGCATTAACTCCTTCCTTTAGAAGGGTTCCTCTGTTAAAACGATCATCTGGGGATAGGAAGGGAGTGAAGGAACCAGTGTCTCCAGCTGGAGGAGAGAATACGTCCAGGTCCAGCTGGTCCAGGCGAGACCAGCGCTTGCTGTCCCGCTGGAAAGTCCAACGGCCACTTATTGCACATGGCTCATCCTCATCAGAGTCTTCACTCTGAAATAACATGGAAGAGAGTTATAGCAATAGCTTTAATATCACAGCAGTCATGTACACTAAAGTCTTGTTCTCACTTTTGAAAAAGTAAAGAAAAACCTAAATCAGTTTGGAGAATCAGTTTGCTAATTCTTGCAAGCCTTCTGGGCTTCATAGAGTGTCATATGCATAAAACCATGGACCACTAAAAGAAAAAAGCTTTTCATTGTGGTTGGCTTAGCCATGTCACAGCATAGTCACATGTTCACCATTCCCCCTCTCTGCTTTACTCGGGTTAATCTATCTCCTCCCTGAGGGTGGTAGAGATGGAAGGAAGGGGGTGGTGGACACAAAATTCCAGGCCAGCTCTCAGGGTTCACACCCCAGCCTGAGAGGGCAGGTCTGGTCCCATCCCCCATCAATGCAATCACCTTAAGCAGGCCTGGAGAACCATGTCTCCTCTGATGGGAGTCCTGGACAAAGTGGTTGGACGTGAGGTGAAAATATACGAGAGATACTTGTTTGTGTTATATTGCCAGATTTCTATCACTTATTATAGCTGTAGATTTCATAGCCAGTTAAAATAGTTTTAAATAATTATGTAATTTCCTAAAGAGAATAAGAAGGTAATTACATTGAACATGGAACTGGTTTATAATTTTAAACTACTAGCTGAGTTAGTTGATTTTAATTTATCTGTAGAATGGCTTATGGTCCTGGATCCCTGACGAATCAGTAAAAGCAAAACTATTTGGCTGGTTAACAGGGGGTCGCGGGATCCAGAGGTGTCTCCTTCACGGTTCATAATAACGGAGGCGACGAAAGACCGTAAAACGCGGGTTGTTATTTTATAGCCCCTGAGGGCAAGCCTTTGATCAGAAAGAACGAGGACCTGGTGTGCAATGTTTCTTCACTACTCACCAGAAAATCCGCTATTAATTCAAAAAGACTGTTTTCACTTTAAAATAAGCCTTATGGACAGGAAGACAAGGAACAGAGAAGGACCCTACAGAGGCCACCTGAACAGATCAATGCATTCCAGGAATGGTTTATGCTTGTATGTTTGAAAAGGGCAGATCACTTCCTCAAGTCATCTCCTGACCTCTACCTTTGACTCCATCAACACATGATGACACTAAAGGGTCATCAGCTTTCTTACCAGGACACACACTTGACAAGGCTGCCATTGTTCAGACTTATATGTTTTAAAAGCAGAAAAAGAAGCTGCAGTCAGACATGACGGTTATCTTTCTAAGCTCCCTGTTGTGATTACATAGTTGGATTGTTTGTTGTTGCATTCTCAACCTGCATGTAGTTTGAGTCATTGCTCTGGGGCAGTCTTAGACTATACACGCTCATTCTTAAACCACGCTGACAGAATGACCAACAACAGACCAGCAGAGTGTGCATTCTCTTCCTTTTATGGTATGGAGGGGGGTTTTAGGATGTGTACGGCGAGAAAAACATGACAAACAGGAGTTAAGAAAATCAGAAGGATGAGAGCTAACAAAACCTTTTATTTGGACATAAAAGCCATTCTGCACTGCCCCTGGGCCTTCAAAATGATAAGAAAACAAGACCTTGCTTCTAATTAACTGACACAGAAAGTAAACATAAGTTACATACATTTAAGATCTTTCACTGGACACAAGAACGCAGGAGAATAGCACGTGAAATGATTTAGCAAAATACAGAGAAAGGGACAAGACACTTACTCTTTTTCTTTGAGGGGTGATCTCTAATCTCATAAGAGCACACTTGTTTAGAGTATTTAGTCTCCTGCAATAAACAAACATACAGATAAATTAGTGAAACAGTGGCAGTCGTTTTTCAAGCAGATACTTTGAAAAGAACCATGGGGTCGCAAACAAAGGCTAAATCCAGTCATTAGCCTACAAACAGACTTTGCCAGAGTCAAAACCTTGGACAGAGACAGAAAAAGAGGAGGGGGGTGGAGAGGGGATAAGCAAGAGATACAGACTGAGATAGATGGAGACAGAAAGAGATGAGAAGAGGATGAGAGAGGTGGGAGCCAAGCCCAATAATGAGCTGCTGAGGGATAAACTTCAGATTAAGGAGGAAGACAGACGGACAGAGAATAAAAAAGGAAGAAAAGAAAAAGGAGGTAGAAATCTGGAGTGGCGACAACAATACAACAAAAGAGACGGAAAGCTTATCCCAGAAGCCACCTGGTTGGTGTCATGTGACCCTGAGTTAGGGGGGAATGTGTGTTTGTCTGCATCAGGGGGGCTGGCACCAGAAAATGGTCTCCAGATGTCTGTGAGCTCCAGCTGGTCTCTGAAGGACCTTTCTCTGAGTGAAGACACTGAGTGCTTCACTTTCTCTTTTTTTTTTCTTAAAATTATTCTGAGAAAATGTGTTTATTTATATAACTGAACTCTGAATATGATAAAATCAGCTAATTATAAAAGCCTGACAATGGCAAAAAAATAAATTAAAAAATAGAAATTTTCTTTGGTCTTGGTATCAAGCCATAAGATGACATATAGGTAATGGTAATATTACGCATAATTGTTTTAGCGGTTTTAAAGCTATACTTTGAGGATAAGATACAGTATATAACTGCACTTGTAAATTAGCTAAATTTGACACATTTTTATCCCAAATCATATTTTGGTAAATATGAGTGTCTCACCTGCACAAGGCTTCTATAGCATCTTGGTCCAAGAAGTCATGATCTCGGGTAACTGAGGAAATCTCAATCGGGAACTGACCGTCTGAGAAAACAGAGGACAGGAATGAATTGAAAAGAAATTTAATACAAACGAAGACCCAATAAACATGTTGAAGTGTATTTATGTGTGGAAGGGGGGCTGTTGGCAGCAAGTGGAATGTGTGCCTGCCCTCTATCATGCATACACACACTCACACACACAAACCTCTCCTCCTCCGGTGTTGAAAAGGTAGAGGAAATACGTCTTAGCCAGCCAAACAAACACAGCTGCAATACTGCAGCGCTCAACAGTGGGAGGTGTGTGCATAGGAAGGGGGTGTTGAAGTCACAATAGGCAGTCAGCAACCCGTAGAGAACCCAGACTGTCTTTATTAACTGAGTCTTTAATAACTCAAATGCTCATTATTCATTTATTTATATTCACGACTCTATACAATTTTCAAGACTAAACAGCTTCACAAATTGTGTGTATGTGAGTCTTTACCAGTGAGCAAAGGATAACATGATTATTTTATTGTCTTCCTAAAGACCTTTACCTTACTGTACCGGCTCTCTCTTATCTATAGTGGGGCAATCATGACAGGCTGGTCACACAACTCAGATTTCTGATACTGATAACACACCCCTTTCACATGGCACACCAGCAGAAATCAGTAGGTCAAAAGTGTGTAATGTTTGACACCTGAGGTGTGGTGTTATCTCATATATGATTCTGTGCGAGTTGTATATAACGGTTATTTTTTGTATATAAAAAGATAACGTCACCTCCGCCTGATCATTAACAGACCTTAGGTGCTGCTTAATTCTACGTCTGAAGGCGAGGAGATTGAGAGATAATGAAAGTGAGATAATTTGGTAAGGCATTAGGCCACTGAAACTCAATGGGCTTGGGTCATGAACTGGTGATGTTGGGGTGGCAAGTGTCCTACCTTCATAAAGCTGAGCATACTGTGGAAAACCTGCAGCCCTCAGCCATGTACACGCCTCCTTCGCCTCAATTTCTGTAAGAAAGAGATTATGAAATGTATTATCTCAACATTAAACAGAAACCCTTATGTGAAGCATTCATAACCAAATCTTTGAGTGGAAACACTCAGCCTTCTTATGTAGTTCCCTTCTGAGTGCTGGTTATCTTGACTTTTCAACATGGCGCTATAGTGTAATGTTTGAGACAGCAGTGCTAAGTGGCCATCCAACGCAGTCAGAATTGTTGTTGGGGCGATGGAGAGGTGCCACATCCCTGTCCATTATCTTTAAATGGCCCTTTAGACGCCACATGCCAAATGGCAAACACCATTGAAGGCATCTTGACTCCTTCTAGCGGTCCACGTGTTGTTTCACACAGAACGGTGTCAGAATTAGTAGTTTAACTGTGATCATGTCACTTATGATGATTATTTGGCTAGTAACACTTGCTCTGTGTAAACACTTGATTAAAAATATGAAATCAAGGTGAGGTATAAAAGTCCAAAACCAGAGTATTTTAAAAGCTCTTCAACAGTCCCAGAAAGTTAATATGCCAAGTGTTTTGTTTATTGGACTATGTGATGGTGAATGGGTAGATAAGGATCTCAAAGATTGCTAATCTGAACTCAAGCAGGCATGACGCAGGAACTGGCGAGTTACTGAGATCGCAATCATTCCTGATATCCATTGTGCCCTTAAGCGAGGCACTCAACCTCACGTTGCTCCAGAGGGACTATACCATTTTTTAAGGCCCTTTTAATAAAAAGCATCTAGTCTTTTAGATTTGTGTTTAAGTGCTACAGAGACCCGATTAAGGCCCTTTAAAGGAGTAACACAGCTGATGCGGCTCCACACTGGCACTGCTATAAACTATCACAAGCAGAATCTACACAATTATAGCTCACAATAGGATGCAATCAGCAGAGAGGGACCTCTCGCTTTTCCGAACGGCTAATTGCGCACATTCCCCACTCCTAAAATTCCAATTATTCTAATTGCAATGATTGCGATGATGCCTTGCACAACTGAAAGACCACCTGTGATAGGTTCCCCGTCACTTCAACAGAAAGAAAAGGAGGCCGGGGATTAGGAGGCGCCAACTGAAAGAGACGTGAGAGAAAGACACGCGCAAAAAGACTTTGCCCAGAGGAAAGGACGCAGACTCTGTCTCTACTAGCAGAGATACGTGACTCCCCACTCGAACAAGCGTGAAAGTGACGGCACACATGACAACAACAAAGGCACGCGATAAGGGAGGTCCTCTCCCGGTGGAAAGAGAAGAAGAAAGCCGGAGAGGAACAAGCTTTGACAACAAGAACAGCAATGCAAAAATAACAGAAGCAATCTCAACTGCATCTCACATCTATCTCAAGAATCCACATACACATGATGGGATTCCTTTCAAGCGAATGACAGAATTTTGCCCGAAAGCAGTTTCTTGGAGTTCGTGAACTTTGAGGAATGTCCTACACTTAAAATAATGACACACTTTTCTGGAATGGCCTGTAATGAGCGCTGTGGCTTCCTGTGTAAGTGTGCATGTATAGATTGTATGTGTGTGTTTACAGTGGCTAGGCACCACTGAAGACCATCCAGCTGCAAGAATGTATGCATTTAAATGTAAATGATGGAGAGGCACACAAACACAAACAGGCTCCACGGCAGTCTCTCACCGACTGGCTTTTCCTTTCATTGGCACCTGATTACAATGGGCTGCTATCACACAGGTGTCTGTCTGACACCAATTGTAAGGCTTTTTAGCCAGAGACGGCATCTCAAAAATCATGCAGAGACGTCTGAGATCACTAGAGTCTTTTCTCAAGAGAAGTGTCTGAGACAGAGTCTCCCAACCCTTTTCTGGATGGCGCCTCCAATGCTACACATTTCCAGACTCTTCCTAATCAAACAGACTTGAATCATCTCATCATCAATAGAGATCCAAGGGATGGGTAAGAAAAGGTAAACATCCAAGATGTGTACTCTTGGTGTTTCTTCAGGAACGACTCTAAGAAATGGTATTTTAAAAACATCACAATTATCAAAGATGTACACTCAGAGAAGCAGTCTTTATAAAGATAGATAAGTATAAACACACTCAAGCAGTTTTTTACACTCTCTAACACTGCTGGATGTCACGCAGATGAGCTCAGGCTGTTGACAGGCTGTTTGTCGACATCTCAGCATTCGCAGCAATACGCACATCCGCGCATCCGTGCTTAAGGCCCGAATATGGGTGGCACGCATAGAGTTTGTGAGCGCACGTCGCATCCTGTGTTCTCCCCGCAAGTCTGCGGATCCCCACGCCAGGCGGCGACCACACTTCCCTTGGCTTTCCGAGGCCGACAGGAAGCCAATAAGAGCGGCTCATTCCACGGTTGCCATGGACACTTTGGAGGACACACCTCCTTTTGTTCAAGGCCAGATAATGGAAGCCTTCAGCGCCAACACAAACACAGAGAACGCCTTACATCCTGTAACACACACACAGAATGTCCAACAATCGACCTCAGAGAGTATGTGAAATAGGTTGAACCTCCCAAGTAAAGTAAACAGCCTTTGATTCTTTTCTTGATTGTACGGTACATGCATTTATATAGAAAGGAAACTATAAATTTTTGTTACAAACATGTCAGATTGGGTAACCTAACTAACATTTTGTTGAAAGCCAGACTTACGTCAGTATTACTTCACAGTGTTGGACGTTCTTTGCACTTTTTCCTCTTAATGACACATAGTATGTTTCCAAGCCAAAAACATATCCCAGAAGGCCTACGAATGTCATTATTTCATAGATGTGAATTATTATGCAAGTCATGGGTCACCTAAATGACTTTAGCAACAGTTACTAACTAATATAAATAGTCGTAATGGAAAAAAGTGACATCATTAAGAATCAAAGTCAAAATAACTTAGTGGTGGACTGAGATAGGTATCTATCTATCCATTTGGACTGTCCCTTTTTATTCTTTTCTAAAACCCACATTCTTTCATCATATAGTTTGTAGTTAGTGTCTTTAAAACAGTGCAAACGAAAAGGAACCAACAGTCATCAGCGCCTCCTCCAATCTCTCTATCAGCCTTAATCTACAATCCATCTGCTTCATATCTTGGTGCCAGCTTTCTAGTGGATGCATAACCTGTGACCTCTGCAATGGTGACCTGAGTCGAGCACACAGGATGTCTGTGCGGCATCCATCACAGAAACATGCGCCTTGGTATGTTTTCTCCTTTTATCAAAGTGTACAGTATGCACTCCACCTAATGCTTCCGTTTGTATCAAGTGAATGAAATTCTGATTAATGTTGATGAGGGAGGTGGGAAGTAAAAAAAGACAGACAAGACAAAGTGGCAGACTACAGCCTCCTGACCCAGAGACAGACGGACAGACATAATCTCTTGGGAGAACGTCCCAAAAGGCAAAAGCTGAATTCCTGCTAGCTGAACTTTTTTTGCCTCTTCTAAAATTACCCTTCCTCCTCCCTCACGTCTTCCTCCTCTCTTCTCTCTCCTCCTCTTCCTCTGTTTCCTGTCACAGGAAGTTCTCACAATCACTGACCGATGGTTCCTCAGCATGGAAGGGAAGAGATAGAACCGCTGTATATAAATGCATGTGTGTGCGTGTCTCTCTACTATGGAAAAATAGAGCTTCCAAAAGGCTGTTTTCTCAACAATGTCATAGAAGAACCATCTTAGGTTCCCCAATGAACCTTTTAAATCTGATAAATTCTCAATATACCATTTTTTCAGCTTGAAAAACTTTCATACTCTCAATATCTCTCCCCACTATAAAGAACCTATTGTGCAATGAAAAGATTCCATGAAACCATCAATGTTGATAAAGAAAATTTTTATTTCGATGTGAACCCAGATTCATTGTATAGCCTGGTTTCAAGTGTATTTGGGTTAACGGAAGGCTTTTGAAGCTGTAAATAGTGCTATTCTAATTAAAGACAGACAAACATCAATACCATGTCTTTGAGAGAAACTTGGATCAATTTTATCAGCGATTCATGTGACCTGATGTCCCATTTGTCCTAGACACTGAGCTCTTTATCTTCCATCTTTTCCACACATACACTTTAAATCTGCAGATCAAGAGCAGTCATACATCATTTGTTGAGGAGCATGCATATCATATTTTGAAATGGCCTTCTACAGACATATGGGGGTGGAGAGGGAGAGTCAGGTATCTCTGAAAATGAGAAGATCCCCTCCATCTGCTCACAAACACGGGATCATAGGGTTACCCCATCACCACAGTCACTCAACATCACTATCCCAGCCACCAACACACACTTTGGCCAGATGGGTCCATTTACGTCTGCCTCAGACATTCTGACAGATTTAAACATTAGCTATCACTGACCTGGAGCCAGCTTGGCCAGGTCTGGTGACTGGCCACTTTGTGTAATGCAAGGCTGATCTCAGGTCAACTGATTAGATACTCAATGATATGCCACCCTATTCATTCCATCTATGATCAAAAGATTACTTAAAGTGGTGAGGAAAGAGAGACCCTCTTCTAATATGACAGAGGGCTTCTTATGTGACAACAGATCTTAAAGCAACAGCAACTAGTTAAAAGAGTTTAACTTTACATAGACTAAAACCTAGCGATCATAATGTTTCCTGAAGCCAAGAAAGATTTGTGGCCCTAAACCTGAAGGTGTCAGTGGACTTAGAGCCATATATAGTGTTTAAGAAAATGCGTTTGAGTCTTAAAGCTCCGTACTTGTATTTTATGCTCATCAAAACATGACTGTAGATTATCAGGAGGTGCATGTATGTCAACTTCAAAGATACATATTTTAGGCATGACATTCCTTTTTATGTCTCCTGACTGACCTGCTTACTGCCTTATCACCTGGAGTTAGCATGACCCTAAGTTTATCAACCTCTGCATGGATAGAAAAAGACACCAAACCTCCAACAGCAACAGAATATATACATGCATACTTTAAAATGCATTCTTTTTGGAATTTAAAAAGGAGTTTGCACATAAATTCTGCAACTGAACAAAATTATCTTATAGTTATGGGTTATTTTACATAGCCCACACCGTGTATTTTTACTGTGAATTAGCTAATCATAAAAAACTTTTATTTGTTTTAGGTATATTTAGTCTAGTGAGATAAGATTTGCGATGTTTAAATCTATAAATAAAGAGATAATATTAGTGTTCGCCTAAAAGAAAAGCGAACTGTTGCTATGGTGACATCCTCAGGCAATTTAATTTGCATTTAAGCTAACTTAACTCTGGCAAACTTTGGCTGTGGAATTTATAATCTATATTTGCCTACTTAATTCTGTTTGAAAACACTGCATACTGTTACAATCCCCTTCAATTCGAGAAACGATGCACAAATGCGCCTTCACAGGAGAACATCGAGCTCTCCGCGTGCTCTTCGGCAATGCCAGATTATATCAAAACTTCCCTCAACTCTCTGCACTTAGACTGAATGTAAAATCTTATCTCAGAACTATGTGAAATCGACGTAAAACCAATGGAGACGTGACGAGATTCGGGGAGCGGGAGGGGAGATAACTTATCGTACAGCCTGGAGCGCCGGTGCTGCGCGTGAAGTATCTCACGCACCACCCAAATAATTGCACTCTTAAAACTCTTAAGCTTTAGGGAGAGCTGAAAATCCAAAGTGGAATAGCTAAGACACAAGATAGTTATAGAGCATATTTAACATAACATACCCTATGTGCACTCTAAATTCAAGTGACAACCAATAATAGCTACTTTGACAAGTTTCATTCATAGTTGGAACGTGATGCTATTATAAATGCCCCTATAATCCTTGAGCTTCAATCTGCAGGGTTCGAACCGACAACCGGTTTCGGCGACCGGATAAGTTTGTTTCTTACAAACGCTACAACCCAAAACAGACATAGCTACAAGTTAATATAATGCAATGACTGTTACAGTTAAACACAAAATACAGTTTGATTGGTCTACCTTTGCAGTGGTATACAACTTCCATTACCGTTCCTTTCATAACCACCTATAATTTAGCTCTTCAGTATGATATTATTAGCCTACCTATTATCAGTGTCACCACTCAGATTCACTTCAAGCAATGTAATTCAATCAAACTATTGCGTTTAGGATGCAGTATAATTTATGCATTGAATTAGCTGCATCTAATAATCCTCAATATAGACAGAAACTCATTAGCCCATTATCAAATAATGCATTTTCAAATGTAGGGTACTTACGGGTAAGGATCATGTTGTGTTTTCTATTAATCGCTATAAATCCCGCTGCGATATGCTTCACGAGTCCTCTTCGTTTTAATCCAACATCACATCGATGTTCAGCTTGGTATTCCAATAAGAGGCAATTCGAAAAAACAAAATAATAATAATGCTAAAAAAAAAAAAGTTCCTCGGAACTAAATCACGTTTATAGAAGGTCCGAAGACCAAATAGAAAAACATAAATCCATGACTGATTTCCTTTCCTGTCTGCTCAGAGGGGAAAATTCCTCACTCCACCGGAGAGAGCTGTGTTTGAAACGCCTGAGAACTGACTGTCCCGCGTGTGAATGTGAATGAACGGACTGATTCACTGTTTAGGAATGGGAGGCCGGGAGAAGGCTCCACCTCCCCGCCCAGGACAGCCTCAGGTGGGCTTTCGCTGCTTTAGACGGAGAGGTGGAGCTACTGTTCGGTTCCCAAAGCCTATTTTACTGACTGTCTATATCCGAGACTATTGCCACGGAGAATTGCGCGCACAATAAAACCAGTGACAGAAAGTGGAAAATATCGATTCAACCAATGCGTAAAATAAGATGATTGTGCAGAAGAGTAGAAAATATTTTTTTGTCTTAAATTACTGAAACAAATCGGCAACACGGTGTCATGGAGAAATTGCAGTGTAGCATTTGCAAGGTTTTAATGATATCAGCTTATTAACTAATACCACATTTACTAAAAATGGAGATAAACATAGCATCATCACCGATAAAATTAGTCGACCGTTTTAAAGCTTGCTAAAATAGCCTATTCAGCCTATTATTTGAAACTATCAGTTTCTTTTTTTTTTTTTTTTTTTGGTTGAGTAAAAATCATCCGAAAGTGAGAGTGAGTTCGAATACTGCTCATTTGGCTGTAAGACATTGTTTGGTACTTAACTACTTTAAACTGTAATTAAAACGGCGCGCCGTTAGCATATCATTAGAGGTCTTCATTAAGTAGTGGGGCCGTTTGAAAGCCGCTATTGTGGGACATGATGTTGTGAAAGGGGAAGACAATGAGTCCGTTCTGCTATGGTAATTCCAACAAGCCCCATCAACAGGCGTCCCTGATCCTCGTCTCTTCCCTCACGCGCGCACGCACGCACGCTCGCTCATAGGCGCAACGGTGCAACGGTAGCTTTTAAACAGAGCAAGACCTTCTATTGTGTGAGGAGCTCTTATTGAGATCAAACAAGGGTACGGTCCTCTCTGAAGCTTCCTGCTTTAGAAGTCAAAAGAAAGTCATTTTCACTTCCTTTTTCCCGGTTCTTTTAAAATCATGTTAAAAAGCCTCAACGGAGACCACTAGATTCAATGCAAGCCAAAAGTCAGTAGATGTTTTATGATTATAATTAAGCTGTTTACAATCGAATAGACTAGTTTAGTGGTTACAGACCACTGTTCTGACTGTAATTACTCAAAAAATATTTGTTGGTTATGTTCAACATAATATATACTATTTAAAAATGAGAAACCTTGCAAATAGTACATTGGTACATCATGTTGCTTATGTAATTTAGTAAGACACAAATGTGTGTTTTTTGTGTGTAAATACATACTTTTGAGTATATGTAACAGAATAGTAGGAAAACTTTGGCATATGCTTGTCATAATTGCATTCGCTCTTGCTTAGTTATGTGCATTTAATACATTTTATGTATCATTGTATAAACTGGTCTGTCAATCATAAAAAAAAAAAATCCAACAATTCATCTGCATATGCTGTTCTGTGCCAGCCACGGCACCCGGATACGCTGTCTTCATTCAAAATAAACGCAGAGGATGCATCCATGTGCTGCAGCTGATTCAGAGTTTGCACAAAATGATGCTACGGAAGAGACAAATTGTTGAATAAAGTCGTTATTTTTGTTTCCTTTGTGTACAAAAGGTAATTGTACTGATATCCAGTCTGTTCATTCAGAGATGTAGCCTCATCTTTTTCTTAAATTATGACTAGAGAATGGAAAAGAAGCAAAGAGCGCTCCCTTTATTACATGGCTGACAGCTCACTCGCATGAAAACTCATCTACTGCACAATGAATATCATATTTCCATTGCATCTATGCTTAGTTTGTTATAATGAGAGGATTTGTGAGCATGTAAAACTCAAGGACACTAACTCACTGAGGATACTGAGTGGATTCTGACTAATCTACAGTAGGCATCTGATTATTGGCTACAATACTCATTGCTGCAAAAAACAAAACAAAACAAAAAACGTGGACGTTCATGAGATGTTTGGGGTTCAAATTGGCAAATTTTGCTAAAAGAGTACAAGTTTGTATCCCTGCTCACCCCAATCCCTGCATTGTAGCATAAACCTACCTATATAATATGGGAAATAAATAAATAAAAATAACAGAATCTAAGATTTTAAATTGTACAATCAGTGCACACTATGCTATGCCCAAAGGCAGTGGTCTCAAACTCAATTCCTGGATGGCCACAGCTCTGCAGAGTTTAGCTCCAACCAGCTCCAAATCACACCTGCTTGTAAGTTTCTAGTGATCCTGAAGAC
>JAUMHQ010000044.1:10940616-10954149 GCA_032361165.1 Enteromius paludinosus | reverse complement strand
TTGCTGGAAGCTGATTGGTCAAATTTAGTTTTGAGAGCTCTAACCCAGAACATAACCTGCCCCGGAGCAGGTTAGCCATGCAGCGCAAGTTACCATGGCAATTAACACCAATTGAAACTGAGTTTCTTTCATGGTACCTAAAACCCAGTATTGGTGCAAACTAATCCTAAACTTACCTGGCTAACCAGCTAATCCGGCTTCATGGTACAGGCCCCAGATCTTGCAAAATAACAAATACACTGTTGAAATACAATATTGTGAATTCCTTTTCCTTTTAGTGTCTGTTTTTTTTGTGTTCCTCCCAAAAGAATGTATAAATTTGCTGCCAAAAGATTTCCCTCACTTAACTGCAGTACAGCACTATGTAAAACAAACTATAGTCAATACAAATTCTGAAACACACATCTAATGGACACTTTACTATCCCACGAGGCCATGGAAAAAAAAATACAGTGGCAATGGTAGTGAAGCGATGCTGATGCCAGAGTCCACATGAAAAAGTCAACATAGTGGGAATACTATAGTGCATCCACATTTGAATTCATGCTACACACATTCATACTATTTAAGACATTTTGTGTCACAAAGTTTCTACCTCATCCAATTTAGTACCTACTCAGTATGCGATTTTAGACTCATATTTATCATCTTTGCAAGTGAATGTGTATTTAATATACTTTGACTCTTTCAGAACAGACCTGGAACTCATTTTTGGTTGGCGACCCACTGCTAATTTACATAAATACTGTAATTAAACACGGGCATTCATAAGAATAACTGAAGCATGAGAAAGTATGATTCAGTGAAGAACACCAGATGGCATTTTAATTGTTTTCCTCTGATCCCTACACTACAGTCAGTCACTCTTACATAAGAGATCAGGCAGCAAAAGGCAGACCTGAGCCATCAAATTGTTGCGGCTCTCTTTAAGGAGATAAATGGCCTCAACTAGCGACGAGAGACATGACCACCTTGTAAATGCTGCTAGATAGAAACTTGGTTGCACAGAAATCTGCCTAAAAGATTTAACAGTCTAAATAAAGCTGTCCTAATCTTAGTCAAAATCAACTTGTAGGTGCTATAATGGCGCTTTTGAAGAAACAAAGGGACACGTTGCTGCTGCTGTGCTAATTTCCTTCATGGCTTCTATGCTCTGCGTCTTAATCCCTAAATTGGCCATTCCCCTTGATCTAAGACCAGCTTTTACAATTTCACCCATGTGAGAGAAACTGCAATTCTTGGGGACCATTTACGCCAAGTTAGCACATGCATCTTGCTCTGATTGTTTAGCGATCTGATACATGTAATGCTAAGATGCATTGGAGCGATCCACACTGTAATCCGATTGCTCAAACTACATCAGGAGCTGGTTTAAGATGCATTACAGGAGAGGCTATTGATAAATGGATAAGTGTAAAGGGAAAAATGGCATCGGACATCTGCTGTAGTTCTGGTCACAGCCATAAGAGGGCAATGGAGATGCTCTTAAGTAATCCAGGGAAGCTTCACCTTTCGGTGGAACTGTTGACAATGGCGGTGGGACTGATGGGGCTTGGAGGGAAAGCCCTGGTTAGCAGATAGCCTTTTCTTTGCTGTTCTTCACACTCTGTAGATTTCTGTAGACTCTGTAGAACTGTAGATTTCTGTGTTAATCAGACATGCAAACAGATTCTTATTATCTCACCTCAGGGTCTTGGCTCTTTTCTTCAGAGGTATTAGAAGAGAAATAAATACACCCACGCATGCTTGAGTCAAGATGAGTTGAGTAGAAAAATTAGCAGCTGATGAATTCTTAAAATAACTGAATTCTTATCACCTTGAGGCATATAGTAAACTTACGTTGTTTAGCTTTAAATCTCATGTCTTTAAATCGTTTTCTGCCTATACACTATCCTTCATCCTTCGTTCAGTATGTGTGTGTGGTGAGATCTAAGTGATTTAAAGAGATGAGACAGACACTCTCAGACTCTGTGGAGATTGAATGATGTGTGTGTGTGTGTGTGTGTGTGTGTGTACCACACAATGGCCTCCAGAGGAAAAGATCCAAAACACACTAAACTATAGAGATCCATAAATCAGAACAGGCTTCAGAAAAAAGCTGTCAGGGCTGGTACATAACAAAAATAGATTCCTCTGTTAGTAGGGCAGCTGACAATGAATGAGGCGTTCTCTATATGCTTGGAGGCTAGATAGACATTGTCCACATGCTTAATCGGAGATGTCCGAGATATATAGTGGCGATTAATGTGCAGACTGTGATGTGCATACACATACCCTTAAAATCATACTGAGATTTCCATAATGGACTGACCCAATGCATGACACAGTTTCAAATAATTGATCACTTGTTACTATCAATATTATCATATTGACATGAGACATGAACTATACAATATTTTACTGCAAGTATTTCCACTTTCCTCTCAATATAATGTATGAAAAACATTTGTCAAATGCAAAGGTCTGCATTTGTGAGATAAATAGTTCAGCCTTAACAACATATTGAGCTGCCAACACTAATTAATAATAATTAATAGTGAAATGTGTGATGTTAATTTCTTTGCCTATCCTTCTAGTGCAACACTTGAAGCTACAATGGCAAAAAGTAACTTCTGAAATGACAAACTGTATAACCTGTGTATAACACACTAAGCATGCGCTTTAAACTGAATATCTATAAAGAAGCACCATTAATGAATTCAAAACAAATAATTAAAGATCTTATCTAATCTAATCTAATAATCTAATATAATATAACATAACCCCACTGTGATTATTTTAAAGCAGACTATATGATATGTTTAGTGCTGTATATGTTTAGTGATGTAAAACTAAGCGTAACATAATTTTTCCACTATGAGAACAAATGAAAAGAAGATGAGACCTCTGATACGAAGCACTTCCCTAGAAAAGAAAATGAAAGCATTGGTGTGAAAGCTCAACTTACAATTAGCAGCAGTCATAAGTTTGACCTCTGTTCATGTGCAATCAGCCCTGCAATATAAGAAAATCCTTCACATTAAGATAGACTAGGTAAGGAGAGGTGAAGGAGAAAAGACAGACATGCACTACACACACTGAGTTATGCTGCCAAGGAAGTCTCCAATCTCTGGAGAAAGCCATACGTGAGCATTCCCATTCATCACAATGGCAATTGCTTTGCTGGCAAATTCCCATATTTGAAATCTGCGATCTTTACTCATGCACACTAGGTTTTGCAGCTAGGTAAAACAAATTTAATGTATGCTAGAAAGTAAGGATGAATGAATGAATGCACATTTATTTTAATTGCAAAATGTATGTGAAAAAACCTATATATATATATATAAAGCATAAAATTGCCTAGATTCCACAAATACTTTTAGATGTACAGTTTGTAGAAAAAGATGAAACATGGCCTTGACAGGGATGTTTTTTGCAGGCAGATGGTGTACTTATGGCATCAATCAGCAGGGAATAACTAGGCCATGCAAAACCGTCCATACCTTGACCCCTTGGATAAAACCCACACCTCATCGTAGAAAAAAAAAGACAGCAGTACATAAGCGCACCATTATCACACCGTTTATGGAAAAGAGCCAAGGCCTCATTCCCCGCTGCTGGCTTACACAAAAAATAAGCTTGCTGATTTATGAGAGTGCTCAAGGAAACCATAAATTAAAAACTACTTAGGATTAGAAGAGACATATTGTCCAAATGTGATTACGCATTGTTGTGCATACCAAGATATTGAGCCCTTTTCAGAAGTGAAAATGTCAATTCAGTGTTTAATTACTGTTTGTCCAGAGTTCTGGGCACTAATAAATGCTTATTTTCTAGAGGAGAAAGCAACTCCACTTCTAGTAACAAGGCTAAACTTTAAAAGCAAAGTTTACATCTTGTTTACTAGAGTCACTCAACCACTAGCTAAGAGGAACTGGATGAGAGTGGCTAAGAGTCCATGAGAGGGAGCGTTTTTACTCAGACGTAGAGCAAAGCGGCAGGCTGAAGCATATGAACAAGTGCTAAGGAGAGATAACCGAAAGAATTTCAAATATCCTTCAATTTAGCATCCGTACTTTAGGATTCACAAGCACATTTATATTTCTGACAAGCGCAAAGAAGCAGCCAAGATGCACAATTACCATGAGTTTTTAACTGAATGGGCTCCAAGTAATTCTTCTGGCTGGAAGGATTGTGAACGGCAAATTTGTAGGAACTAATTTTTTACACGCCTTACTGTGGCTGTGTTTTAAAGGCTCTGGGGTGTGAATGCTCTCTGGCTCCATGGTGATACAAGGGAAGACTCCAACTGCGAGTTGATTAGTACCCGCGTTTGAATGAAGTCTAATTAAACCCAAGAAACATCACGGACTGGCTCATTGAACCACAGACGCCCATATTAAAATGCAACCACTCTTTTTATTTGATGGATATGTTTATCAAATTTTCAGATAAATTGGCCACAATACATCTTGGCGCCGAAATAAAGAATGTTAATTAAAGACTATGTTGCAATTTCAATTATTCATCACAGTGCTGTGTTTGTTTTTAATCTTTTCTTGCTTGATCAGAACTTGTGTTGCTTGGCAATATGCACCACTGCTAAATCAATTAATATGACAAAGAATGAGTTTCATGGGGATAACTTCAGGGAAGGAATATTTATCTCTGAGTGGGAAATAATTATAGAAAAGTCTCCTAGAAAAGCTTTTCATTTATTTTTCATGAACTTTAGGTGTTTTGTGCTGATGAATCGTCACACTGCTACATATACTTACTGGCCGCAACACTAAAACCAACCGCCTAATATTGCGTAGATCCTCATTCTGCAAAAAATTGGGTTTTACGCATTACGGGACGGACTCCTCACAAGAGCGCTGAATATGTTCTGTGGTATTAGGCACGAAGGAATTAGCTGCAGATCCTTGAAACCCTGCAAGTTGCAAGATGGGGCCTTCATGGAACAGATTTGCTGGTCCAGCACATCCCATAGATGCTCTGTCAGATTGAGACTTGGGGAATTTGGAGGCCAAGACAACAGCTCGTCATGTTTTTCAAACATTTCTCAACAGTGGCAGTGGGAATTATCCTGCTTAAAGAGGTTGCTGCCATCAGGGAACACCATTGCCATGATTTTTTTCTGCACCTTAAAGTAGAAGGTAGTTTCTCCAAAAATTCCACTCGCTAAGAGCACACAACACGAATGAAAACATTATTAAAAAAACCTATAAATTACCAGTATGAGACCAGTAATACATTTTGGTTTCTCAGAGAGAGTGCACATACTTTTCAGTGCTTCAGATCTGAAGTTAATGCTGTATTGTGTAAGAAATATCCTCTACAACAAACCCAACCCTAAATCAACCAAGATTTAGCTCGGAGAACTTCTAGCAACTAGTAGGTTGATTGACATCAGATCTGTAACATCTGTGAAAGTGTACGCAAAAAAGATTGGGGATTACTTTTAAAACAACTTTCCTCAAAATCCAATTGCAAAGGCTTTGCAAACGTCATCATCTATAGTGCATAACATCATCAAAAGAAAAAAACGAAGGGACATAAGGGACAAGGCCGAAGATCTTTGTTGGATGCCCGTGATCCACAGGCCCTCAGATAACACGGCATCACTCATCAGCATGATTCTGCCATTGATATTACTAAATGGGCCCAAGAATACTTCCAGAAACCACTGCCGGTAAACACAAATCCATTATGTCATCTGCAAATGCCAACTGATGCTCTATCATGCAATAAGGAAGCCATATGTGAACATGGTTCAGAAGTGCAGTTGTGTTTGTTTATGTTAATGTGTTTTATTACACGGCTCTCTTGAATGCTTGATTCTGATCGGTCAGTTGAGACATCTGCAGGTTCGTTCTTTTTGAATAATAATTTCACAGCTTCACGTCGGGTCCTGATCACACTGTCGGGGCTTATTTCTGCGATAACTACCGGCTGCCTGTACATTATCCCTTACATGTTATCTATGTTCTATTGTGATTGAAATATTGGCTAATGTAATTTAAAAGTCTTTCAGCTTTCATTTTAATCAAATGTAAAAAAAAAAAGAAAAAGAAAAACGTCCCAACATTTCCAGAATTCGGGTTGTAGGTATTAACCACTGCATGCTGAGAACCTTGCCATTTTGGAGACACTCTGACCGAATCATCGCACCTCCGCTATTGTAGCCATTTTCAAAGTCACTCAAATCTTTTAGCTAGATCATTTTTCCTGCTTCTAACACATGAAATTCAAGAATTCTGTGTGTATAGATCCTGTAATCATCTTCACAAAACTCCCTATGGCAATATTTTTATGTTAATTTTCTATCATGTATAGACTGGCCTGGAAATACATATACATATAAGATGGTGTGCATTTTGTATATTTATGTAAAGCCATTTAAAGTCACTTTGGATAAAAGCATCTGCCAAATGCATAAATGTAATGCGCATTTACATATGACATGTTTGAAATAAGTAGCACAAAAAGTTTTAAAAAGTGACCTGATTACATAATGCACATTGCTCGTGGCTAACACTGCTGATGTGTACAACTTTTTGGTGAAGAGATTTCTAACTTGTCCTCTTAAAAGTCCACACACGCTCACTGAATGCATTAAGAACTAACCCATAACCACATACACTGCTGGATAATGACGAGAAGGTGGCGATACGCTTCTCTTTGAACAGGCTTTTACAGCAGTGAGAACTACAAGAGCATCATAAGGAATAATAAGCAGATATGAGGATACACTGTAAAGCATACCTGGTTTTGTTTTGGCAAATTCATTATTATAAATTACTTTTTTAACAAACCTACAAAAATTAAATGTGACAGCCCAAACTTGTTTTAGTACTTCAACAACCGAAAACCAAAACAAAAGATCAGCAGCTTAAAAAAAAGGGGGAAAAAAATCAGTATGTTTTTGACAATGCAACATTCTTTTTTACCTTACGCTTTTGACAAATGCTTTTATCTCCAACTCATAGTCCAATCAAGGTAGACATTTTGTCATTATTGTGTATTCAGACTCATGACTACAGCAGCACAATGCTTTCTTGATTGTATGCAATGAATTGCATGTTGAGATCAAACCAGTGCAAAACTCTTAACCATTTTGTTATGCTGCTATGTTACTGAGAAAGTACACAGATTACAGCGTTACTCCCAACACTGTGTGTGCATAAGGACTTTTTCACGGTCTCTGACTGAACTGGTGTGAAGGTGAGAGAGATAAAAGATGGAAAGCTGCTGTTACCCAGACTCTATCTGTCAGCGCTGATAACAGACATAAGACGGCTGTGTCCATCTGAGCAGGGAGACAGAGAAAAGAGAATGTTAGAGAGCCAGAAACAAACAGAGAAAGTAAAAGAGTGGACTATTCCAGAAAGACTTGCTGCTGTCTGATAGGAATCTGTGTAGTTGCACAGGAGGGAACTGCAGATATTGAGGCCACTCTCTCACTCTCATGCATGGCCTTGGTTACTAATAATCCCATTTAGTCAACCCTCCACAATTTATACCAATTCCACACAGTCCTATCTGTGCGTTTGGACTATAAATGGGAGGTCAAGTCAAGAGAAAGACTTGTGAATGTATGATGAACTGTTACGGTTTTGTTTATCTCTTTGCTAGTTTGTCTACATGGAAGAATACACAAATGCTAAGAAGCAAGTTACTATGAAAAAACTACAGAAACTATAAAAAAAACAAACATGGAAACCATTACTCTGCAAAGCAATTTCTAATTTCTAAAAAATTATGTTGTAAAATATGAAATGATATAACCAATATTCAAAATATGGAAAGAATCAATTTTTAGCATTTTAGTAATGATTGATATAAAGAACTAAAACTTTAACCACATTAATGATCATATTTTCATCAAAACACAAGAAAGAGTTTGTTTTGAAATGATTGCTATAATAATTAAAGGTCATGTAGATCAGTATTTTTTATCTATCAGAGGGAGACTTTGGTCGTTTAATCATTCAGTCTGCACTGTTTACTAATTTTCCTTCTAGGTGCAGATGCATCGGACGGATGTGTTAAACCATTGTCGCATTGAGCTTATTTTCAGTTCCTCGGACACAAATAGTAAGCTCTAAATGATATCTATAATCAGCTCATTACCTCATGAGAAAACATTCTATTCTTTCAGTCTAAATGTGCATTTGGAAGTTCGTTTACCTCAGAGCTTTTAAATGGGTCGGTCGTTTCTGTTTTTGCTGAATACAAACAGATGCTAATTATATTTCCACCAACAGAACTTCTCATCCAATGCCAGTTCATCAATCTCTGGTGCTGGATACACATTTGTGTCTTCGTCTGTGTTTTTAAATGCCATTCTTCCAAAATGTAGACAACAACGTGACGCAGGATGCATGGTAATGCAAGGTGTAGCTCTTCCCCATCCATCTCATACTCGGTGAGACGTCCGCACACACGCAGAGGCGCAGCAGAAGATAGTGAAAAAAACTAAAAAAACTGCTTATTCCAAAATGTTCAGCCGTTAATGAACAAACTATTGCTATGCTTGCAGAAAAGCTGGCCCAAAATAATTCGTAGGCATTAGCGTAGCGTTGTCGTTGCTTATCCATACATCTTGCTCTCAGAAGGCGCATTTGTGGAATCATAAATAGAAACATAAAATGACTATGCACACAGTTTGTTTCCCCCAGGCCTTTCCAAGAGTTCACCAAGATGAGCTACCAGATACAGTCCCATTCGCCTAAGCTAGCGCTAACCAGGCCTCGAAAATCAACAGCATGCATCTTGCCAACAGGCAAAAAGAGATGGAAATCTGATCAGAGATAGCCAGCATAATCAGCAACTCCCAGAGAGGATCTTTTCAAACAGCGATTATTTCACACTTCTAGAAGAGCAACAATGAAGACAGGTGGTGGAAGATAAGTGGCCAATTGACCACGGTTTTAAATCATGAAGTGAACGTACTGAGCATCATCACATTTCGATAAGCCGCAGGCCAGTTCGCCTCTCCGCTGTGCCAGAACCTCAAGGGAGACACTAGACTCCAAACGAATAGCCTGTCACTTCTGTAATAACCTGAAATAAGTAGCAGATTGGTTAAAACAGCATTAGCGCCTGAACACTTTAGATTAGGTGCAATATTGCCTTTGTCCTCACACCATTTACGGCCATTTTAACTCATTTGTTAGTATAAATCAAGCCAACAGTCCTCTGGGCATAGAAGCTCTGGGCAAGGAATCATAATTTCCACATCACCATTTTTGTTTTCTCATCTCTTCGATTTATATTTCTCCTTTTAGCCACTTGCTGTCAATACAACAGCAGTGGGTAGAGGACAAAAGTTGACTGCATTTTTTGTGTTGTTTGTATAGATAATATATCATTTGGACAGCATCTAACATGAAAGTAGCATATCCACAAAGAGACTTGTCATATAAAACTTATAAGTGCATTTAGAATGTGATATATTCGAGCTGTAACCACTACTGTAAACCGAAACATTTCTTCACAATAATAAAATCAGTTAATAAAATAAAATAAAACACACGCATACATGGACAGTAAATATTTTAATCACAAACATTGTTTAGCAATTTTAAACTTTAATTTAAAGTTAGGGCTTTAGTTACTGTATACACAGGTAAAATAATGAAATCCATCTATATAAGTAGAAATCAAAGTGAACAGAAAGGCACTTTGGCAATGTCAATGTAGTGCCATTTGTGAGAGCATCCGCTGGGAGCAATGCAGAGATGTATTTATGCTTTGATTTGTACAAAAACAGATAATCCTTGCATTACGACTGACAAAAAGTATTTAAGTAAGTACCATAATGTTACGGTTAAACCACTGATGGCAGTTAGACTATCCTGATGCTATCTTTCATACTTTTCTTGACCTTGACAGTGTTCATTACTTGCCAGTCAATAGGACAGACACAAGCCTCTCGGTTTTTAACCAAAATATCTTAAATTGTGTTCCTGAAGACGAATAAAGCTTTTAAGGGTTTGGTACAACACCCTTCATTTGGGTTGGAGTAACCTTTTAAATGATTTCCCCCCATGCGTATTGGCCACAATTATTGGCACCCCTACAAATTCTGTGTAAAATATATATGAATTTAGTCATTTAATATTAAGAAAGACCAAAAGAATGAGCAATGCAGATTTAATTCACTTATCTGTACTTTTGTTTTCCAAAGAATAAAGCAAAGTCTTACATGCTTTGAGTAACATGAGGTTGAGTAAAAAGGAAAAAAAAGATATCTCTAAGATTTTTTTTTTTGTTTTTTTGGGTGGACTACTCTTTTATAACATCATAAAATGAGTCATCTTATAACGTAATAGCTGGAAACAAGTTGGGTTTCAGTCTGGAAGTCTCCCAGCTTGCTAAATCAGGAGCCAACCTCAAATATGACTGACCCTTCCAGCACAAGAATTTTTTTTTACAAACGACCAGAGCCATTCGGGTATTAAATATGTATGCTTTAGAACATAGCTCCAAACTAGATTTGGACTCATTTGCGAAACTCATTTGACTAGCTTCAGTAGCTCAACCGTTTGGACTTTCTTTTGCCTTTTTCACTCTATAGAAAAGTTTGGAATGAGTAGATGCTCTGAAGAAAAAAAAAAGGGCTGAGAAACTCTGGGTGAATTCAGCGCCAGCACCCTATGAGTCCATGTAATGAGCTGAAGTTTCCAGAGCACCATCACAACAAGAGGTAAATAGCATAATTTGAATTGGATGTAATGCAAGTCTAAGTCCATTCGGAGGCAAATGGCCGCACACAGTAAAAGTGAAGGAGAGTGAACAAAAATGAGATGGGGGATGAAGGACAAGAGATGGCTTACATTGGATCCGACAAGAGAATGTACAGGAAAAACACAAAGAAGAGACAAGCAGCATGTCTAAAGCTCAGCAGGAGATGGGCTGTAATTTCAGTTCTCTCTTTTTGTTTTAATAGACCTGTAATCAGTCTAAATCCAGCGCTGTCTCTCTGCAGGCATCCTGCTGACCGTATTTGTGAACACATTTCCGTCTGTTTGCCTTTGTGTTGTGATGGACTATAGGACGCCATGGTTATGTTTGAGCACAACAGGATGTAACTGCACTAATTTTCTCTCCGTTTCATTTTTCAAATGGTCTGCAGTTCGGTACCTTACTGTGTATGTTTTGCTCCTTCCCCTCTTTCCTTTGTCTGTTCTCCTTCTCTCATCTTTGGTGGATATATTTAGGGTAATAAATAGGGTGTCTATCATACTGAAGGTCAAAACTTTTTCTTCTAAAGGGGCCAAGTCTCTCACTTTCTCTTTCTCTTCATTAAACTACTGTATTTACACAGTTTTTTACATTAAAAAAACAAACAAACATATTATTAATAACAATCACGTACTTATAATCAGGTTGGCGCTAATTAATCTGCACTTAAAATGTCAAGTTTTGGAATGATAACTGTCATGAACATTTATTTTTAGACATCTGTTGATTTAAAAAAAATTGAGATAATAAAGTGCTTTTAACTCAAGTGAAAAAAATACTTATAAATACCCATAAATAAAATTTAATTCATAATTAATTTGAAATATTAATAATAATATATATATTTTTTAAATGTTGAAAAAGCACCACGGTTTCCAAAAAAAATATTAAACATCACAGGTGTGATTAGTCGACATTGCTGCACCAAATCAGTGTATACTGTATTGTACTTCACAATTTGAGTAAAATACAGTAAAGTAAAATATACAAACAGATTTAATGTTTTACTGTATTTTTGATCACGTAAATTCAGTCTGGTGAATATTTTACAAAAGTGCAGCTTTATGTTCACTAAAAAGAAAACAATTAAGTGACTGACCCAATATTAAATTAATTTATTTAAATTAATTAAACCGACAAATATAACTCCCACTAATTCCACTGAAACAATTTTAATGCCTAATTACCTTTACTTAAATGGTTAAGTGAACTCTTTGATAAAACCATAGATGAAATTGATGACACAGCTTTTAAAATACACTATTCATTAATTTGGGGGAGCAAACAAATTCAATATATCAGGCTTTACAGTGAATAGCACTCTAATTAATCAGCTTATATTATAATACAGTAAATGCAATCTGCTGTTGACTCATTGTGCATTACATGACCTTTTAAGAACAGAGTAATTTTACTCTCAAGGTCCTGTATGTATGTGAATAATACCCGTGCCTGGACATGCCCAGTCACGTGGACACGCAGTGATTAATTAGAGCAGCAACTGCTGTTTATGAGTGCTAGCACTAGCAGGAGCAGTAGTATTTTTATGGCAGTGCAAGGATAAAGTATTTAAATAATAGCCTAATGTACCTAAATGCTCATTAGGGCTCTCAACAGTCAGCAGTCAGCTTAGTGTGTTCAGCCTCAGCTAAAATAACTCTTCAGGTGGTCACATATTGCTTGAGGATATATATATAATCTGATTACAGTTACTTTGTAACGTGTTACACCCAACACTGATCGTAACACCATGTCTGCATTTTCACCTGAAGAGACAAAGACCCCTCCCCTAATTGCCCGTTGGTGACTGTCACTGAGGCAGGTGAGAAAGAATGTGAGGAGATTTAAAAAAAAGATTTGTTATTACACAGTATAATTTAAACAGACATAATGAAGGTCAACGATACATTATTGAGCACACTGATCTAAATACAGAGATGTGAACAGACCTTGAGTCAATCCAGAAAACAAGTGAACCCTGTAAATACCTGTTATTTAAGTGTTTGCTGCTTCTTTCCATGAATTCAAGACAAAAATGACCACCATCAGCATTCAGGGAGCTTGTTTTACCAGAAAATATCAGTGTAGTTGAACATCTGATGTTGGTACAGCACTCCTAGAGGTGAACAGTTTGAAGAGACTCGAGTGAATGTCCTCCGGATTCATCTGTGGAGCCGGTTTCTATCACTAAAAAACGAAGCAAACACACAAAAAACTTCTGTGAGCATGTTGATATCAGTATATGTAGCCTATCTATTTATATAGTATGATTTTGTAGTCATAGACTGACGCATGCTTTGTATTATTGTAATTTTTGTTGGGTTTTTTTCGCGAGAAGCAATTTATTATTGTTTAGGATGTTAAACAACTAGTGTATGTCTAAAATATATTTGCGAAACAGAGTATTAATAAAATGGTCTAAACATTCTTAGACTCGTAGCATTCATCATGCACTATTATCATATTGTTTTATACTCTATTATATCGAGCATAGAAACACCATCGCATCCAAAGAAATGCAGATGTCATATTCAAAACGTTTCACTCAATTTCAAACCATTTTTCATGACGCAATAACATGCAAAAACTAATACAAAAACAAACAGTACTCACTCATAAGAATGATCGCTCCGTGGCTGGACCAGCTCGCACGCCACATCTTGAGGTAAATCATTAAAGGTGCCATAGAATGGAAAACTGAATTGACCTTGGCATGGTTGAGTAATAACAGTTCAGTACATGGACATAACATACTGTGAGTCTCAAACACCATCATTTCCTACTTCTTATAGAAATCAA
>JAUMHQ010000044.1:10927346-10937352 GCA_032361165.1 Enteromius paludinosus | reverse complement strand
CATGACAACAGGTCCTCCACCATAGGTTCTGGTGGGTCGGGCCATGGCGGCAAGTCCTCCTCCACCATTGGCTCTGGCATCGTGAATTCGGGCTCTGGCACTGGCATCATGAATTCGGGCTCTGGCATCGAGAATTTGGGCTTTGGCATCGAGAATTCGGGCTCTGGCTCTGGCATCTGGAATTCAGGCTCTGGCTCTGGCATCGAGAATTCGGGTTCGGGCATCGAGAATTCGGGCTCTGGCATAGAGAATTCGGGCTCTGGAAGGTGCTCATACGGTGCGACTCTGGTGACTTCCCGGACTGGAGCAGGGATCAGCTCCGGCATGTCAGCCCACAAATCCCGCTCCTCAGATGCAGGCCTCGGGAGTACGAGCTCGGAGAGGCGCTCGGAAAGCGCGAGCTCGCTCATGCGCTCGGGAGGCGCGAGTTCAGGCAGGCGCTCGGGAAGCGCGAGTTCAGGCTGGCGCTCGGGAACTGGAATCCTTTTCATTAGCAGAAATCTAGGGGCTGGACTTGGGAACAGGATTGGCTCTCCGGGCCGAAAAACAGGGACAAGGTTTGGGAGCGATCTCCGCCGAAGAGCGAGCTGTGAGCCGGGCAAGGGAGGATGGCCTCCTGGCCGGTGCACATACAGTCCTGGCAGAGGAGTGAGTCTGTTGAGGAGCCGGTGGAGAATTTCTTCCGGCGAAATCATCCTACTTTCTTTTAGGTTGGATTATTCTGTCACGCTGTCATGTAGGATTCAGGCAGTTGAAGACAGGACAGGTAAATATTCTTTTGAAGTTTAATCAGGATGATTCAAACAAATACAAAAAGGCTACACCGACACAAAGCAACGTTAATAATCCAACAAAGACAAGACAAACTGAACGGGCTTTTAAACATGATCACATTAGGGAGAAATCAGGACAGGTGAGGAACACAGGTGGAGTAGGTAACTAATTAACTAAACAAGGACAGGAACATGACCAAATTAGGAAACACAGGAAGGAAGACGTAAACTGAAACTAACACAATGAAAACTAAACTAAACCAAGAATACAAAACACAGACTATACAACAGAACTAAACAGACATTAACCCCCAGTTTATGTCTTAAGGCTTAAGCTAGTCCCAGACTAAATTACATGTTTGAGCGGTCTCAGATGAAAATATCTTGCTCTGACATATCTTAAAACATGTCAGTGTCATTGTTCTGTATTAAGATGTTCGTATGGAAATTCAGGCCTAGGCTGCAGCAAAATTCCTGTATTTTGATAATATGCATGGAATTCTGTGAAGAACTTGCTTCTCTTTTGATGAAGGTATGTCGGTGTGCAGTATAAATATAATGTATGCCTGGACATCATGTTGCCACTGTCCTTTTACCCATCTAAACCTAACCCACCCACAGTGAAAATCTATTTTATAAGCAACTTTGTAAGCAATATTTTGAAAAAGCTTAAAGTCAAACCATGTGTAAATGAATCAGCCAATGCTAATGCAGTCCCCAAAACAGCTGTGTCTCACCATTACAAACAGTCCCATCAACTTTCAAAGGTTTTCATCTAGTCAACCGTTTCTATATACAGTACGTTTTATAATCTTGTTAAGAAAATAACAGACATACCTGATGAGTTCTTTAACACAGTGGCCAATCAGAGGTGTCCAAGTTTGTCAGGATCCAATCACCGCTTGAAACACTGGACTTCTGCAAGCTCACTAGGCATCTGATTAAAGTGTTGATTTAAATAAGAATTAAATGTGCAGTGTAGATTCAGTTATTATAATAGAACATTATGAGATTGAAATTTACGACAAATAATAATTTTTTGTGATTATAAGCGGAGCACTTTCTATGCTATAATCAATAAAAAATTCAAAAAAATATTAATCATCATTATTCCAATTAGTAATCCAATGTATCCAATCCATTGCCATTGTGTAGAATTTTGTTGTTGCAATCCTTCGGTCTTCGAGAGACAATGGTTTAGAATCTGCACCCAGGTCAGTCTGTGGTTTGGTTGTAGAGTCGGATACGGGAGCGACAGCACCGCTGGCACTTGCTGCAGGTGTAAGCCGTTGTGGAGTCAACATCCACAGATTTTTATGTTTATTTTTGTAAACTTTCAGCTATTTCTGCTTAACATGTCATACAGTATACACTAACTGCATACTACTGTAACTGCAGCATCAGTACATAGATGTCTTAATTTTCATTTTTTATTAAATGTTTACAGACTTATAAATTGTAAGCACTAATAAATTCTAGACTTTGAGCTTTCAGATTTAAGATTCAACCAAGGCTTTAAAGCGCTGTAGCTGAAGAAATTCTGTTGACATGAATTACATAATCGCAAGAGAAATTCTGCAGCATCTCTGCTGTTGACACCTGTTTGATCACAGGCCGTGGAAATGCAGCACAATACCTCCTACTGACTAAGCTCAAGATCTCTTTTCCTCTGTCTTTTATCTAGGATGAGAGAAGTTCCGGATGGGATCGCTGTTCCCGCTGCAGGAAAAACTGATATCCATTTTCATTGGTGTATAAAAGCCCCTGAGGATTGCAGGCCTGTTCTTGGTGGACTCACTTGAGTAGAAAGGTGAAAGCAAACCATCTTTTTTCTTTCTTTTTCTCTCTTTCTGTCAATCTCTTTGGCTGTGTATTTCACAAGACAGGACGATGTGAAAAATGAAAGTTCTGAAGTCTGAGCCTGCGTAATGGCTGTCAAAGCACACACACACATACACATGTTAAAGCATTGATCAAAGGTGAAAAAACTTGACATGAAGCAGACTTAATGTGCACTTGATCCCTGAAGCACTTCTGTCCATGTAAGATATATTTCATAAGATTGTTTCTCTGAAAAGAAACTAAAGGTTAAAATGGCGGTCCTAATTATTCATTATTTAATATGTAGTTCAGGTTCTCTACGCTGATTGAGCAAGAGGTGTTCTAAGCACAACTTGTTGAACATTTTCATTTCATAATGTTTCAAACATGCATAAAGTGCACACTAACACAAAAAGAGATTTAGCAGAATGTTTGAGCTGCTCTTCTCTATACAATGAAATTGGATGATGACTGTCAAGCTAAAAAAAAAAAAAAAAGAAATCATTGAAATCAGCATGACATGAAAATTCACACTTTCTAAATGCATCTTAAATAAATAAAATTGCAAAGAAATAAACAGATAAAAAAAAAATATTTGGAATCAAATAGATCTTAAAGATGTTTTTAAAGTCTCTTCATAATATCACTTCCTTTTAAAGTTACACAATCATAGTTAATCAAATGTGTTCTAAATGCAATAACATTCATAAATTAAAATTTTTTGACTCTCAAATGATTTGCAAAAGTGTATATGCAAACTGGTGAAAATGTGCATGTGCTTGGACTATACTTTACATACAAATTTCTATGAATAATAATGAGATCATGTTGGGTATTTCTTGTATGTGGCATTGTTCCATCACTTTGTCCCCGGTGGCTGGAATATATAATGTGCTATGTGTTCCTGCCTGGTGATATGGATCTTCTGCTGAAAATATAAAATATGAATTCATGCATCATTAGCCTAATCCTGAAAGCATTTTAACTGTATTGCATTCAGTGGCCACCATTAAACCTTTAATAAAAGATCTGGAAGGTTATATAAAAACAGTAATAAATCTTTATTTTTTTCCCAAACAGTGTGTGTGTGTGTGTGTGTGTGTGTGTGTGTATCTTCTCCAGCTTGGTAAACATTAATCATTAACTTCAGCATATGGTTGAAGTTGATCCAAACCACTGAATCAAATGGTCGATCATTCCCTTAACAAGGACACACAATCACACACACACACATGCATACAGAATATAATAGTAAAGCTTAAACAATGGACACCAAACAACACTAATGGAAGCACAAATCAGTATGCACACAGACTTGTGGTGAACAAAGAAAGCAGAGCTTCACGGTGGAATATTTAAATAGTGAAAGATTCCTTGTGCATGGCTGTAACCCTAATCCTAAATGGAAAAAAAAACATCAAAGATAAATTATAAACCAAGACCTATTTACACCATGAGTAAAAACGTACTGAACATGTCACAAAAAGGGCCCCGTTTACTTATTTAATTCACGTTCATGGTCACAAATATTCTAAATTTCTAAATAGTTTTGCCTTTGTAAAATGTTTCTCTCTCTATATTATATATTTCGTGATCTAAAATGTATTTTTTACTTGCATAATCTAGTCAGTTTGACAATATCTTTGACTGGGGTGTTAAAACTTTTCACAGATATTATCACATCATGGAAGCACATGGAGGTTTATTTCTATTGGTTGATTTTTATTTTTTTGTCTGGGGAAAATACTTTATGAGATAAGGTTTTGGTTTGTGTGCCTTGAACCATTTTATTACAACCGTACACCTATTAGTGTTATTTATGTTAGTTTGTGCACAATTTAAATGGCCAAGGCAGGCCAATTCTTTAACAAATAAGTTAACATCCCTCCTTTTCTTAGGTGAAAAATGGCACTTTTATGTTGAAGAATAATGGCAAAATAGGTCCCATTATTTTACATTTTGCGATTACATTTCTGGTAGTAAAGGTAAAACCTTTTCCTAGAATTTTTCGAGACATCATTCAAAGCTTGGCATTGAATTTCAAGCATTAGGTTGATAATTGGGCTATTGAAATGAAATGAACAGGTCAAAGCAATTTGCATGAAGAACCTAGTGATTAGGTGTTTACAGCTACATAATTATTCACTTTCATTAACATCTGACTTCTTTTCCTTTTTGAGCTGTGAATGGAAACGGTTATCGATGTAACAGCATAAAGTTCGTAAAGAACCCGAAGAACTTTTGGGAACAGGTTGGAGCAGGTCTAATTCATCATTTGTTCTTTTGAGGAGAAACAAGTTGTTTCAAAGGACTGTTCTCCAAGCTCAATGAACCAATCAGAAATTTGATTTGGTATAGAATGTTGCACGCTGACTGATAGAAATGGCACAAAGGCGTGAATCAATACTGAAATAAACGGCGAGAGATTTATTCTGCTTTTATTACTCAGGCTTCTGAATCACACTTTGTTCCACTTATCTAAGTGTTCACATGTCTCTTTGATCTCTCTCTCTCTCTCTTCTGCTCCTCTCTCGGAAAGGCAAGAGCTGTGAGTAAATTCAGTCCGGGTATGCAGCATACCTGCTCTTCAGATTGATTTAAAACCATAAGGGCCCGTGAAGTATTGCAGCTTAATAATGCAGATAATCCAACAGGGACTGCAGGTCTAGAGACTGTTGCTTTTAAATGGGCTACTTAAAACAGCATTTTATGAATAACAAATCCTCCAAATAATAAGCCTCCATCCCCTGTTATTCCTTTTTTAAACCCCAAAGGTACATGTAAAATAACAGAGCTATTTTCTAGTCAAAGCGTTCTAGACATTGCATGCACTAACAACCACCCTTGTATAACCTCTAAGATCCCTTGCTTAATAAAAGAAAGCAAGAGAGACAGAGAGAGAAAGAGATGAGAGCGGACACACAATAGTGAAGTTGAAAATGAAAAGAACGAAGGGTGTGGAGGTTTTGTCTTTAGTAGTGGTAATTAGAAACAGGGGGTAATGAACCAGCATCACATCAGAAGCAAAGATTAACTCATTTACCGTCAGGTTATGAGGCCCCAGTGTTGAAGAGCTATTTCCATGGAGTTTAGGTTGATAATAAACATGTAGTACCATAATGGAGTTCATTTAGCCTTCTACAACTCAATCACGGCAGTAAGGCGAGACAAGGAAACTCATTACAGTAGCCCTCAGTGAGATCCATGGGTGGAAGTGGGCTGAAATGGATGGCGATGTTATCAGACCAAGAAAGGTAGGGTTAAAAATCGCTGCAAAAATGAAAATTATCCTGTAATTTTTTAACCTCTTGAACATTTTATATCTGTATGACATGTACACAAAAAGAGAGATAGCACTTTATTTTAAGCACCGAATAGCACTAGTAACTCGCTGCTTATTAGAATGGATTTTATACTAAGGATATTATAGCATATTGACTGTTTATTACATACTTATAAAGCAAATATTAATGTCTTTATCTGCATGACCATGTTAAGATTTCTTAACCCTATCTCTTAAACCTAAACTAACTTACTTATCAATAGAAAGCAGCAAATTGAGAGTTTATTGAGGGGAAACTCTTAATAGTGAATATGTATTCCCTGTTCTAAAGTGTTACCAAAATAGATGTTTAGCAGAATGTCTGAGCTGCTCTTTTCCATACAGTGAACATCATACTACTTTAAAGTAATACTAAATAATGGTACTTTGGATGTTCTCTAAACACATTTGAGTGAAATTTTAATTTGTAAAAAAAAATAAAATAAATTACTGTCAGTTTACCCTTAAGGTGCGTTCACACCGGACACGAAGGAAGCGCCAAGCGCGAGTCATTTACATGTTAAGTCAATGCAAAGACGCGATTAGACATCCTGCGGTGCGAATGGCGCGATTCACGCGAATTATGCAGCGTGAATGGCACGAATCGCGCGGTTGACGCATGATTGAAAAGTGGTTGAAAAATCTAAACTTTGGCGAAAATTCGCTCCACATTAACCAATCAGGAGCTTGCTCTAGTAGTGACGTGATTACTAGCAAGCGAAGGTAGAATTCCGAAACTATGGAAGACAAAATCAAAATCTCTGTATGATACATAAAAACAGGAATAAAAAGGAAATACATAATAGATTCATTAAACCAGAGTATGCCTATGAGATATACCCAAAACAAATTTTACCTCCTGTTTAACCACTACAGAGACATCAGGAGGCAGCGGCAAGTGTCCGAATTACTAGCCGCGGTGATGCTGCCCTCGGCGGATACATGAGCACTGAGCACCCGGTGTTCAGGTGGAGCTCACGGCTCCGGAATAGGCGAAGCAAACTTTTAAATAGGCGCTATCTTTTTTAATAAACCGCAGATTTGTGTTTTAAACAACTACATTTTCACCTGAAATACTCTTAAAAATGTGTTTCATGTCACAATAACAGCAATATTTAGAATGTTTTGCTGTTTTCCTCTCCACCAATGCAGAGACTGGAGCCGCCTGGCAGAAGCCCCTCTCAGCTGCGAATTCGCTTCTGTTTCACTTGCAAATGAAGCTAATTTCACACGCGAATGAAGCGAGTAAACTCAAAATGTTCACGCATCTAACTACGCGCGATTAGCGCGATTTATTCGCACAATTCGCGTCTGGTGTGAATGTAACTTTAGCGTGTTTAAGATGTACTGTAGCTGAGTTTGTTTCTTCATCTGAACTGATTTGGAGACCTGCTCACCAGTGGATCCTCAGTGAATGGGTGCTGGCAGAATGCGTTCAAACTACTTATAAAAACATCATAATACCCCACATGTATGATGTAATGTAACCTCAAAGCTTATGGCTGAAATGCTGATCCTCTATTTATTTAATTTCTCAATTAAAAAAGCAATCTTGTCTGATTTAGGAGAGACATGTGCACTGATCAAGCAAAACAGAAAACCTCAAAATTCGGATTTTTACGTGAACTATCCTTTCAATGATCATACTGTAAACAATCCATTTCCAATCAATTTAATCTTCTGGTGATACAGTATACGGACCTTTCCAGTGATTAGCATGTCACTAGCACAGTGTTAGCATGATTCCAGCATGATTAGCGTGATTCTAGCATTATTAGCATGTTGCTAGCATGATTTAGATAGAGAAATAGAAATAGAAAAATTAGAAATAGCATTAGGTAGAGTGGAAGCTTAAATTAGTTTGAATGGGTTAGAAATAGAAATAGATCTGTCTGAAGGTCTGGGCAGAGTTCGGTGGTTCTAGCTTGAAAGCTCTAGGAGGAGACAGTGTTTCAATTTTGGCTCAGAATAATAATAATTTTCAGATTTTCAATAATTTCTTTTTCAACCCAACCTAATAATACTAAATTTCAGTAAGTTGGCTTTTTGAAATATAGTGATATAAAACCACGCATGCCTTGGTTTGATTTTTAAACGTGCATTACATGGTGGTAGCCGGCGGCACTAACCAGATTGATAAACAAACACAGTCTGGAAGACAACTTAGGTGCAGGCGCTTGCGGCCAATGAAACCCTCTATATTCTTCTAAGTCTTCTGAAGAGTAGCAGCTAGGACATTACAGTGGAAGTTTCTCCTTCTGTGTTTCACAGAACAAAGAAAGTCAAACCCATTTTGAAGACATGAGGGGAAGTAAATAAGGACAGAACTTCCAATTTTGGGTGAACCTTTCTTTCTCCGTTCATCAGTAAGAAATATGTCCTGAGGGCCATCCTTTTTTTCCCCCTCACATGAGTGTCTCCGTCAAAGGTGCATGATGAAAGACAAATGAAGGTTTGATCATCATTATTCAAAATCTCCTTTCACTTCCTCATGGAAGCCCCCACCCCCTCATCAACCCCCAGCGCAATAACCCTCCAGGAGCCCTTGATCCCTACGACTAGAAATCATAAGGGCAATTTCAGGGACAGCAGATCATAATTCAATTTCCCCACATCCTGCTTGATGCGGAGGTCGATGCATTCAATTAGGTGATGACAAAAATTGCAGCCGCTCCGTAGGGCAAGTCACATACCTCGGGAAATAAAAAGCAACAACATCAACAGGTCAGTCAACCAGACTGAGGAATGGCTGAAGAAGAACCCCAGAGTTCTGCACCAGCTGAGCTGAACACAATGAGTAGCACTGCACCGTGTTTACAGGACAGCACTGGGTTCATTCAAATGTAATTGAAAAACATGTAAATGGGTTTGGGAAATAAATGTTGTTTGTAGGCGTAATGCGAACAAGGTCTTGTTTGGCTCATGCACTGCAGTTTGGCTTATGTGAGAATTCTATTGAATTGAATTCAATAGATTCAATTGAATTGAATGCAGATGCTCTCTGTCAGAGAAGTGTGGATGGACACAAACGCTATCATAGTAACCATAAAGTACATGGTAGTTAGCATGGTGGTAATTAACTTTATAGCCCACTGCTTTATACAAGTGAAACTAAAGGCTGGAATACACTACAGGACTTTTAAAATCTTAACAGTTTTTCAGTATGGTGCTATACTGTAGGCATCATACACATCAAGCTCTGTCAATAGTAACAAAGGAAAACTGAGCATCCTACACTAGACGACCGAGGATCTTACCGATTACAACAAACTGACACAGAAATGTGAGCCTTGTTGCTAGGAGACGCATGACGAATGAAAACAAATGGGTTCTAAAATCGGCTGAAAATATCAAACAGGTTTGATTTCCTCTGACTGAATAGAATCATTGTCTGAAGCTATAAAACACAGTGTATAAAAAGTGTATGCCCATAAAACACTACCCGATTTTCTGTGGAAAATGTCAGCTTCAATCTGTAGACTGGCTCTGACTTTTTACTCAACTAGTTTCAACTTGTTCAGAATGTAAAATCGGGGCAGAATTTGCGTAGTGTATTCCAGACTTAAGTCAAATGTTTTATGAGCTTTTTGACAATGCAGATGTAGGATGACAGGCAGAGCAAATATGAATCAAAAGATACATCTGAATTACAATATATAATTTAATAAAAAATTATAATTTAATATACATTATGTGCAGGCCTATATTTTTAATGTCATGAGATGTCATAACATTAAATAAATTCCAATTTCACTAAAAATGGATAAACTAAGTGATGATGACAAAATGAAAATGATGTCTACTTCATAGAATTACTGTTATGGATTTGCCAGGCTCTACCCCTAGTCAACTACAGCATTCACTCTCTCCGGATTTCTAATCAGCAGTGTTGGGGCTAGTTACTCAAAAAAGTAATATATTACATATTACATATTACTCTCAAAAATAGTTGTGCCCTACATTACTTTATTACTCCCTGGAGAAAGTAACTAGTTACATTATTAGTAATATTACTAGCAGAGGTGGAAAGTAATGAATTACATTTACTCGCGTTACTGTAATTGAGTAGGTTTTTTGTGTACTTCTACTT
>JAUMHQ010000044.1:10865421-10889643 GCA_032361165.1 Enteromius paludinosus | reverse complement strand
AAAGTTTAATGAATTTAGTTGGCTGGAAGAAATTTAGGTTGATAAGGGAATTGGTACCGGCTGGGAGATAATCATGCATCATTGCTCCTCCCGAAATTTGTCTAAAGACATCACTTATTCAGCAAAGTCACACTCAAGATTTCTGATTTATATAATTGCCTACTTGTTCCAAACTTTTGACTGTTATTATTAGGGATAAGAAGATTCCCCTGATTCTCTCGGTGCTTTGGCGTAAAAAGTTAACGATGCAATGCATCGGTTTAAAATGTGTCCATCAGATAAAAATTTGCATTTGTATCGCGATGCATAATTTCTATCGGACCTGCATCGGTAAAACTCGATTTAATTCTTTATAATTATTACTATAAAATATGGTTAGCGTGATTTCACCAAGTACAAGATGTTCCTGGAACAACATTCTAATCAACCAATCAGAATTGAGGAATACATTTTCTGGAAATATCTGTTTTAGGCTTATAATCATAGTTAGGTGCTTCTACACCCTTTTTAATCAACTATCATTTCTCACAGATTTTAGGCATACATTTTGGGTAGGGGTAGGTTTAAGGGTAAAGATTGGGATAAGTTTATATTTTTGGACAGTAATGTTGATCCAGGATCAACAAAAGGTGTCGATCCAGGATCATGTCTTACTTGGCAAAATCACGGCGACCATAAAATATACAGGCAGCACGACGAATCTGACAACACACTTGAAGCGCTGACACAGTGTGCATTTGGAGACTCCGGCCTCCTCCTCTCACTTGGATTCAACTGAACCTGCTACTGCTAGCGGAACGCCGGGTGAGCAAGCGATCAAAACTTTTTTTCAATCGCAGGCAACTGCCTAACAGTTCTGCTTCTTCCAAGGCAATAACCGACGCATTGCCTTTATTTTATCTGTAAAGACATTCACCCTTAAAGCGTTACAGAGAACGAGGGCTTCCAATACATGTAAACCTGCATATTTGTTTCATTGCATCATACTGCATCTAATCGTGTTGAATCGAATTGAAATCAGATTGCACTGCATCGTAACAGGGGTGTATCGTATCGCATCATATTGCTAGTTGCTTCATGTATCTTTAAAGTATCGTATCGTTGGCTATGCATCGAGATGCGTATGGCATCGGACTCAGTTATGGAGATACACATCCCTAGTTATTATATAGCCTACTGTATATGAAAGCATCCTTCCTTAAAAGTGTCTAAATCTTTCAAAAGTACTTTATATTGCAAGTGGGTGGAAATACTGATCTAAAAACAGTTGTTTCTACTGTCACACTAAAGCAAAAGTTAAAATAATACTACTAATAATAAAAACATGTTTTTGAGAAGTATCTAATGTGATTAAAACTTTCGCACAGTTCTGTATGTGGGTGGAAGAATGAAACTTCAGATAAAGTAAAATATACTTGTATATATACATTCTGATGAAAATAACTGCCAGCAGACCCCTGCAGCAGCACTGCTGACCTGACTATGAGTGCTTTGTAACATCTGCAGGAAGTTTACTACTGCTTTTAAACAGCTGCAAACGGAAGAAAAAGTTATCTATAAATATGTAGTTTCAGCATTGACCAGTATGGGCTAAGTGGACCATGCTAACTAGCCAAACCTTGACCTCTTAATGGTTCAAATCCTGATAATGTTTGCCATTAAGATAAGAAAAAGAACTAAAAAGGTTCAACACTCCCATTGAAAGCTGAAAGCGTAGTATGAGACGTCACTATCCCTCCATTAACCCAACCATTTCCCCAATTTTTCTAATGATGAAAGTAGATTTGATCCTGGTGCATTTGCATTAAGCGAGTTCATAAGCGATTGGACAGCATCCAGCTGTGCTCCATCAAACCAAACTGGGTGGTAAAAGCTCTCGGTTCCCCTCAGTAACCTGCCTACTTGCACTTAAAGTGACTCCATCCATCATGGCGCTGCATCATTTCCTGTAGTGATAATGTCTGCGTTTGGGGGACTGAGAAACATTGCGATGTGTTAGTGACCTATTGGACATCCAATCAGATATTGACTAATGCAGACGGAAGAGATTAGATCAATCTGATTGGATGATCCACCGGTGATGGATTGGGCATGTCAGAGAGGTCATGTCTCCTTTCTCATAACAGAGTGCGAATAGGACAGTTTGTCACTGAATATTGAGGATATAAAGCTTCTATGGACAATTAGTAAGTGGACATTCATTAAGTTCATGTTTTATGACTTTCCTCTATCCTTCTGTGTCTCATCCCATTCTTTTTCTCATGCTCTAGCTCTTTCCCCCGAGTGGTTCTCTTTACTACCTGCTTGTGCCAACGCAAACCGTCTTTTAGCATTGAAATAATACTGCTAGGAATTACTAAAGAGTAAAGAATAAGCCCTTAAAAGGCATGGACACAATTATTTTTGCACCAGAAATTTTCTTTTAAGACGCAAAATTTGCAAAAAAGCAAAACTGTGTCATATGTAGATCAACCGCACATTTTTTGCGACTAGGCTAATTTGCACTGCACTTGGTGTACTGGGTTATTCGATATTTAAATGAAATGTTGCTTTGTTGTGTTCTTTAATTTGCGCATTGTCAGTAATTATCCCGCAGAAATGTCCACGCCCATTGGCACTGTTTGGAATTGAGCTCTCACGCTAAATTCCTCTGTTCAGTAAATCTTGCCCTTAGTGTGAATTACACATTGAATGATAATGTGATACATAATGAAATCGGGTCTTACTTCAGGTCTTGGAATGGTTCAGCTCGAACGTGTGGTGTTTCCACCGAATGACTAAACACAACTCCTTCGTTGCCTAGAGAGAATAAAAGAAAAAACAAGACAGTGAAAGGTTTTATATATGAATTACGTGTTGTATTTCATGTTGTATACTGTCTATTTCAAGTAAACGTTGACAGGCATTTTAAATTCTAATAACATATCACATTGCTATCAATAAATCAACCTAAAACACTGGCTTATCAAATGTTTTCTATCATATACCTGACGCTCTGTTACACCTTATATTCCACTAATATAGTAACTCGGGCTAGGCAAAGATATGGAACATCAAGTGATAAATTTTAGGAACCGCAGAACAGACTTTTCCCTGTATTTCTGGAGCATTTGAAATGTTCCCTATTTTTCACAGCATAATTCCTCTTGAAAATGTGCATAAGCATAAGCATGAAAGTAAGCTATTCTTCCATATTTTTTATTTGTGTCAATCAGTCCTAGTTTATTTTATTCCTCTTCCTTCTCCCCCCCAAATCATGCTCTGAATAGTTTAATGGGACAGTTCATTGAAAATCAAACACCTTTCATTAATTGATTAATATTGATATAATTTTAAACATATTCTTATATGGATCACAAACAGAAAAGAATAGTCACAATAAATTCACATACACATCCTTGAAGAGACCAAGTCGAAGTTTTAAGACATAATGGTGAATAAACAGTAGCTGAAATGTCATTTTTGAGAACAATATTCTTTAACACTTTACTCTTTCTCCATTCTCGCTCTCTCCCCAGAGCAGTTCTTGTTTCTGACACATTTTAGCCTTTCAGTCTCACCTCTTGAAGAACTGTCTTCCATTTATGCATGCTTTGTCTGTCTTTCTCTCTCTATCACTATTTTTCTCCCTTGATCCCTCTCTCTACCCATGTCTTTTGGTGAAAAGAGGTAATGGACATATCTGCCCAATTACTGAGCATGTGCCCTCTTTGTCCCTGACCTCTAGCTATTCCACTTGACCTCCCAGCATGCACTGTTTCAGGCAGAGACAGAAAAAAGAAAGAGTGTGAGAGAGAGCCCTGCACGAGCGAAATCTATTTGAAACAATATATTTGCATTTCAATATGAAGGAAAGGTTACCGGTACATACTATGCATGCCAATATTTGAATCTTCAAGAAGGTGGCTCAAAAAATGCATACTATGCATGCAAATATTTGAATCTTCAAGAAGGTGGCTAAAAAAATAATAAATATAAATATATATATATATATATATATATATTTTTTTTTTACAAAAGTTTTTTGTTTTGTTTTTTTTTCTATAGTTTTCTAATAAAAATTACATAGCACCTGAAGACTTCGGATTTGACTGATGTTTTATGCAGGTCATGTCATAACACCCAAGATCTGAGTGCATGTACTTCGTGAACTGGACCAGTATTTCATGAGTTTGTTAAAAAACACTAAATCATTCAGAAACAAAACAATTCTTTTGAGTGAGTCATTAGTTCTTACAAATTGATATTTAAAAGGGTATTTCAAAATTGATGAAACATCTAAGAAAATGTCATACAGCAACTATTTAGTCTTCACTGTATGGTTTGTAAATACAGGCACATTTGCAAACCACAAAACATATAGAAACATATGCATCATAGTTTCACACATGTGTGAAAGTTATGTTTAAATCTTGAATCTGACTGATTAGATTGTCAAAACTAATTTTGTACATGTTTAGTATTTCCTATTGATTAGATTATTTCAGGTCTACAATCCAATGGAAATTGGATCTAGATTAATCAGGTTATTCAAACAGTTTAAAACCGAAAAATTTGATTGCTTGTACATTTTTGAACCGTTTTCCGTTTTTTTTTTTATTACTGAACTGTTTTATAAAAGCAATATCACACATTAGGAGTGACTCATCTCTCTCTCTCTTTCTCTTACCTACTGCTCTGCAGGTTTATTGGACTAATGATGCCTGACTGTATTCCTTGACAACTGCAATTTTCTCCTTGCACATCAGGCAGGTCCCATTAAGAGACCAAAAACGACCTGGCTCTAATGTAGCAGAATTACATGAATTAAGCACTAAATGCATAGAAATCGACTCATTTTACCACATATGGACCAACCTGATCTCACGGCAATTCGTACATATTTTACAAGGTGGCTAATTCGTACAAATTCGTATGACCTCACTCGTACAAATTCATACGGTTTATTCTAAATAAACTGTATTTCATATTTTACGAGTTGCTAATTTGTATGAATTTTTACGAATGACCTAACCAAACCTAACCCCGCCCCTAAACCTACTTGTCACAGGGTTTTAGACAAATTGTACAAAATCGTACGAATTGGTCGTGAGACTGTGTTGGATGGACATATCAAATAAAGAGCTGAACTAGCTGCAATGTGTCAAAAAAAAACAAAACAGTGTGTCCATCAGCTCAAAGCATATTGCCCTAATGCTGTAGACAGCTCAGCTGATTATAATGTGATTGACATTGTTTTACATGTCAGGCATCTGTTGGAGATATGCATATCCAAATTTGCTGACAGAAATGAATACGAAGGCTTTGTTCCTTTTTATAGATGTGTATTTTAGGCCTGTAATAAATCATCTGCAGAAAAAAATATATACTGTATATAAGGCTACTAACCATCCCTAGGAGAACTACTGTACTGTATGATATAGCATTACAGTAACAGTGGAAATTGATGTATGGGCCAGATTTAAAATAAACTATAACACTTAAGGGACTGTATGAAACTACATACCCTAAGGAAGGTACCCTAGTCTATAAGTTCTTGGATTTGTTTAAATGGTTATGTGTTTGCGCATGTTATACCTGTGACCCTCAGTTTATCTGTGCCAATACTGATCTCCTCTTCATCAGCAGAGAAGAGAACTCTCTCACCATCACTACTTCTCACCTCGAACCGCTGACACTGGGCTTCTACCATCTCAGAGCCTACAGAAAGAGAGAGAAAGAGAAAAAAGCCTTGAGAAACAAGATCATAATGCATATCTTCCCCTTTGAAGTACGCATAAACCTAGTGCAACCAGGAACGGTCTTCTAGTAATACACATGGGGTGTCAAATGAAAAATATTGGTGGATGGTAATAATAAAGATAATACACAATATTGACAATAAAAAGGAAGAATACTAAAAGCAACAACAGACAGCTTACCTCACATTTTGAAAATAAACTAAAGCAAAGATGACCATTAAAACTGAACTCATTGCGAACCAACGAGTGTAATGCATAACAGAGATGTTGTCAGTCACTCTGTATGTACATTTAATGTTTGATAATGTTTATTTATGAAATAGATCATAAACGTATCAATTTCGTTGCAGAGAGCAGTGCGCTTTCAGAGAGAGCCCGCCCACGCACGCATCTGATTGGCTGTGATAAATGATTGATTTTGACGCTTCGCATGTAGTGTGGAGACCCAAATTGCTTGTCAGTAGTGTAGGTAGGACACGGTGTTACTCAGGGAAAAATATGATTAACTACCTCAAATCTTTGGCTTGAAGAGTCCTTGCGAATAAAATGAACATAAATGTCAAAATAATACCTCAAATTCCTTTTCACTACAGTTTGAAATGGAAATCCTTTCTTATTTAGACCCTTATGCATGGTTTTGAATTATAGAAGGAGGAGAATGTTTGTTTGACTCATGCAGAGACTGACGCGAGAGACGTGAATAAAACCTATCTTGACTTTATTCACCAAGCGTGACTTGGCCTAAAAACTACTCTGTCGCTGGAATCTCAGTAGCTTTTAATGCACTGCCCCAAACAAACACTGCAATGGCTTCACTGACTATATTATTCATCACAGCTATCATATCTTCCATGTCTTGGGTGACCTTGGAGAGAACTTGGCTTTGTTTGTTTGCCCACATTATGTGTGTGTGACAGAAAGTAAACTTCTCTCTTTTTTTCCTTAAGCCCGCTTTCTCCTTTCTCTGCCACCATCTATTGTCTTTCTAGACCTATTCATGCATGCACTATCTGTCCTCTTATTTTTTCAGTGTTTGAACTATAAGACACTCTGCCCTTTCTCCAAGTGCCCTATGGCAAAGATAGCAGTACATTAAAGTAGCCTATAACAATGCAAATTTGAGATTTAATATAGCCCACTTTTTCAACATGGCTTTTCTTATATTTACCATTTAATTTTTTGGATGGTAGCCCAAATGGATTCTTGGATTCTATTTAAAAAAGAATAAAAGAAAATACTCTATTTGATTTGATCTCATTTTATCAAAAAATCAGGACCTCTTCTCAGGGTATAACTCAATATGTCAAGTAAACCGCACATACCTTGAAAACACAATAAATATGTAGCCCTTCATTTTCTAAAGTGCCCCTATTATGGGTAATGAAAGGTATTTTGGTTTTGGAAGTCCCCAACAACTGGTTGACATGCATGCAAGATTGAAAAACATTTTCATTCTCTTGTAATATGCATTTATTTTTACCTTGTTTGCTCAACAACTCCCAGATGATTCACTCAACGGTTAATTTTTCGAAACCCCTACTTTGCGTGACACTAATATGTAGTGATTGGTCTCATTTTCATTTCATCATGCCTGTAATGCCTGATAAAGCAGCTTTTGTGAGCTCAGTGCTGCTTTGTTTAGAGCCTTACCAGGGAACCAGCTATTTCACGGCTCCTAAAGCGGCTCCTAGTGGCAGAGAATTTATTTGCATTTTCAGTCAATCAAATTTTGGGGTCAACATGAAACAACTTGGGAAAAATGACACGTTTCAATGATTCAGAGTCGACTTTTGAGAGACCTTTATACACGGTGTACTTTCAGATTTAAAACTTTGCAGGATGTTTTTTTTTTTATTCACTTAGAGCTATTTTCAAAAATCCATGATAGAGGAACATTTGCACTCTTCGATCGAAAGGAATAACTATTAAATATAATTGTTTTAAAAGGTTTCAGAGCTGTGCACCCTCTATCTTATAACCTATTAATGAAAACGTCGAATTTAAAATGATTAACAATTAAATTTGATTAAGAAAAAAAAATATTGATGAATTAGTTTATTACAAACAACAACTTTTTGCTTTACAAGACGGCATTGGATTGAATTCGTATGAATTATAATGATGCTTTCATCAGCTGTTTGGACTCTCATTCCGACGGCACCCATTCACTGCAGATGATCCAAAGGTAATGATGTAATGTTAACCAGCAAGGGTTGAAGTATTCTAACACTTCTGAACATATTTAATCATATAACCAAAGTTTAAACGTTCTATATTTTCAGTTCTGTAGCCTGTTTTATCCCATGTCTGAAAAAGCAGAGTTGACATAGTTATTTCAGGTTCGGATCTGAAGGAGCCCCAGAATCAACATGTCTTTTACAGTTCTTTTACTCAGCAGGAAGTTGTTGTTCCTGCTGTGCTTAAATATCTTTTCACAGACCTAAAGAAACAAATGTAGAGCACATCTTCAGATTTTGAAGTTCTTTTTTTTTTTTGGTACAGTGTAGGACTGTGCTAAATATAAAAAAGAAACATGCTGTTCATTAATTAATTGCTTATTATGTCTGTTATATTTTATTCTCTTTTAGGAAGATATGTTTCATATCTGGGAATGTCTCACATCATTTGATAGCTTTGGAGAGAAATAATAACTGAAAAAATTTAAGTGGGGGTAGTGGGTATAAACTAATAAAAACTATGTTGGATAGTGATTAAAGACGTGCTTGAAGATAAGGCTAGTCGAATTTTGATTATGCTGATGAGACCAAGAGAAGAGAATGCTAATAAATTGTTAATTTATACTCATATTTGATTAATCCTTTTTTGACCATATCACTGCACAGCGGTGGCCTGAGATTTGCTCATAGATTCACTCCAGAACATCATTATCTTTATAGAGGTTGTGACACAAACACACCACAGGGTTATGAAGGGACAGACTTGCTTCTTCCTTTTATTTTCTTTTTTTTACCCCCTTTCTTTCAGTCAAAAACAGCTCTGATAAGTAAAGCTTAATTATGAATTTGTGGCAAATCCATAAGCGCAAGCTTTCTGTGCATTTACCAGAGAAATGGAAAGATTATTTAAAAGAACAATTGCTGTAGATAGAAAATGATATATATACACATATTTTCAGTGGACCAAATATCACATTTCTGCAATCATAAGGAAATCAAGGTTCATTAGGTCAAAATATAAACATTAAATTACAAAATACTCATTAGACCTCATAATAACTTGTAACTCATAATTAAAACTATGTTGTTCGCAACAGGTCATTACATCAAAGTTGTTTACATGACTCAAGTGCTCAATGTTTAAGGGCTTGATTACTTCAGGGATTGTTCCCAGGTTATGTACATGTATGGAGTAAGCACTCATTATTTGGACAAGGACAGCTATGCGGACTGCAGCATCTCACGGATCTCACAGTGCCTTCCGCTCGTTTAGGTGATTTAAATGAGAAATTATATTCAGCTGATATTAATGATCCAGTCTTGAATATTAATTGATACTGATTTACCCCTCATCAGAACCGAGGATTGATGATTAATTGTTGTTTTGAGGTTGGAGGAAATGGAAGTTTTCCCTCGGAGTGAAATGGAAAGAATAAATGACCTTGCTGTGGAAAACCACATGATGTGGTAAAATAAAGAGTTGCTCATTTTATTTCACAAATAATGCAAAAAAAAAGAAAACATTTGTGACATTTGTTAAGTTTGTCAGTTGAATTTAAAAACTACCTTGAGGAAAGCACTGAGTGTGATCAGTCAAGACCTTTCACGGCATAAGATGGAAATGCATTATAAAGGTGGAGTGGCGAAGGTCTTGCTATTCTACAGTTTTTCTTACAACAAAAAAGATTTCAATATTCTACAGAATATTGGAAACAAAGGGATTTCAATACTGATATGCCACTGATACTTAAAAAATGTGTCTGTCAGTTAAAGAAACTATCTTTTATATTTTAGGAGGGCCTCCCTTACAAAGCTACTTCATATTTTTGGGGGTCTAAGGCATAATAAAAAAGAAAAAAAAATTGTAAACCCTTGTTTTACAAGACCATGCACAGACAAATGATAATTTGCTGTAAATAAACTTCATTATCATTCCAGCTAGAGCTGGACTTGGATGAGGTTGAACATCTGTGCAAAATGCTGTTCATATAAAATGTGGCTCTGATCTGAATTACTCTGACCTTATGAGAAAGCAACCTCTGCTGATGCAAGCCATAGAAATAGCCACATCCATTATTTTCAATTAATCAACTAACCAACCAACCAACCAATTAGCCAACTAATCAGTCAATCAATCAACCAACCAATCAAGAAAAAAGTATGGAATCAATAATCAATCAATACAAAATACTTTGAAAGAAGCCTGTCGAGAACTGGTGCACAAAATAATTGCAAAACAGACAATGCCAGTTTATTACAAAAATAAAAGCTAAATTATTTATCTGAACTGGGTAACCCTCATCAATAAAAAGGCGAAATAGGTGAATTTTGAGCACATGCATTAATCAGTGGGTGTGTTTGCATGTGTCTGGGTGTGGTTTGTGGACAGTGTAAAGAGACAAATAATCAGAGCTGTTGTCATAATCAGCAAACACAGCCCTGAAGACTGATGCGTGTATTTGTGCGCATTAATCTCCATATGTCCTTTAGGTACTCTCTCTCTCTCTCTCTTGCTCTCTCTCCTTGGAGAGTTTAAGCTCACTACCTCTAAGCGGCAATGTACCATTGCAAATTATGATATTCATTTAAAACTAGCAATTTATTTTGGCTAAATTACACAACATAAAACAACACATTAAATTTCTAAATGCTCCTCTACATGCACGCCAGTACACTTTGCCAGTGTATTCTTATCATGATTAATTACTTGGAACTAATCACTCAAATCACTGGATTTTTGGTGCCGTGAAACTTATAATTGGTGACTTGAGCACTTCGAGATGGCTGTTTTTTTGTAATATGCAGGTATACCTATTTTTAAATTGGTTCCCTCATGCATTGCGGTGGATGCAGTGGATTTAAAACTTTTTTAAATAATGCTATTCGGGTTCTCCTTGACTGACTGAAATTCAAATGCATGCTATAACATAACATATTCAGATGGAACTTCATTTAGAATTTTTTTTGTCCTTGAAGAGCCGAAATGCACCGAGCAAATCACTGTCTGTGCACCTTTTAATTTCATGCTGATTTGAAAATGAGAAGATTCAACCAACGTTCTATGTTTGGTTGGTTTTGCTTGATCTCGATGCTGCTTTCATGAACATTTTGGATGGTTTGCTGAGTTTAATATATGCCAAGAACCAATGGGATAGTAATTTGTAATGCCTAATCAAACACTTATGATATTTCTTTAAAATAATTATAATTTGGCATATAGGACAGCAGGCTAGCTTGCTAAGTGGCGTACTAAGTAGTCAAAAATATAAAATTTGATCAAATGTTGTATATTGACTGTAAACTGTTAAATTATATATCACTGCCGTCAAATGATTAATCACAATAAATCATATCCAAAATAAAAGCTTTTCTTCACATAATATATTGGTGTATAGTGTGTATGATTATTACGTATATAAAAAATACAAACACATGCAAGTATATATTTAATAAAATATGTCTACTTATAATATATACTGTGTATATATATATATATATATATATATAAGAAAAGAAAAGAGTCTGGATAGAGTACTTACCATCTCATTAATTAATTTCAGCCAATAGAAAGTTAATTTAACAAGCGGGCTGAATTTTTAATGACAACTAATTGCTTTTAAAACAAATGTAAAAGTTTGGGTACGGATGGTGGTAGAGGACACTGACAGCATCACACCTGAGTCACACACGTTTTCCTGTTGTCCTTGTCCGCCCCCCAGAGCATCTCTCACTCATGTCCTCTCTGTCACCCAGCGCTAATGAAATCATCTCCCACTCTCTGAAAACCGGAGGAGCCATTCATTATGCAGTCTACACTTCTAAAAATGAAAAGTCAATAAGACAAAAAGCAGATGCTCTGTTCCCTCAGTGTCCTCTCAGTGGTTTGGCCTCTGGAGGAGGTGTTCAGAGGAGAGACAAGCTCACAGCTGGAGTCGGAGCGTGAGAACAGCCCATGCACGGATTATTTCCCTGTCCCTCGATTTCAATCATCTGTGCAGGGACCTCGTGGCAAACAGCGGGGTGCCTCAGGTTAGCAGAGAAGGATGGAGGGATGGAGGGAGAGAAAGAAAACAAGATCTGACAGCACAGGCTTGATACTGTATTTCATCACCAGCTCACTTCCAGCACACATCCCATCAACACCTTCAACTAAATCCTGCAGCCTAATAATTTAGCAAGGCACTATGTTCCTGCAAGAAGGTCATGAGGAGCATCATTTCAGACTGCTATTTTCCAGAAACCCACTCTGGAGGGTCACAGGGTGAGGATGTCCTCAAAGGTTAGTCTAAAGTAGAGTTAGAAAATTCTGACAGTGTTTAGAATCATTCGGTATTCAGTCTGCAGAGAGTATTCGATGTTCTCAACTCTTTTTATTGACCTCTGATGGGTGCATTTAAGGAACTTTTGCATAGTCTATAGGTGTCGTATAGTTTATAGGTATTGTATAAAATACAATAAGATATAATAATTAAACAGTACAAACACATTATGTAAAGAAACATAATAATAATTATTTTATTTATTTATATGGAAAATTTGACAATTTAATTCAATAAAATTTTATTTTATTTTGATTTTCTGATGACTAGAAAGTTCAAAAGATTACTCAATGTCTTTACAGTCACTTTTGATCAATTTATCTTCGCTAAATAAAATACTACTAATAATGTGTGTGTATTTATTGTTTCTTCAGTGACGGTCACTTGTGGTATTGTGGGAAATTAATAAATAACAATATATAATATAAAACAATAACAATGTGCATAAAGTTTCAAATGCAGAAAATTTTATTGAAACTCAGAGTAAACACTGGCAGGGTCGGAGCAACGGCAAACAGGCACATCAAAGGCGGAGCAAACATAATCCAGAGGGGCAAAGCAGAGTCGCAAATGCAGGTACAGGCGAGGTTTGAGAATGAGGAACAAAGGAAACACGGGTATTGTCACGCCCCCAGGCGTTCCATGTCCTATGTTTTGTTGTCATTCATTCTCACTCATGTGATTCTGTCATTTGTAAACCCCGCCCCCGGTCTTCAGTGTGTGATTGTCTCCACAGGTGTTGTGAATGTTCATGTGATTAGTTTGTCTTTAAATACCTCTGTCCTTCTGTTTGAATTCATGTCTCGTTGTTAATGTATGGATGTCCTTGTCTCGTGTGAGCCCCTGCTCTTTATTTCCTGGATCTCTTGGTTTTGTTATATTAAAAGGAACGTTATTTGAATCTCTGTTTCCGTGATCTCTCGTTCACTCCGCCTCAGCGGGACAGCATTCGTGACAGGTATATATGATAAACACAGATGGCTGGACACAGGGAGAAAACACAGGGTACATTCAACATTGACCAGCGACTAATTCAAAGACTTCCAGGGCATTTATGCACCTGACAATGACACTGGGGGGCGGAGAAACAGGTGAGTGACCATGACAACAAATCAGATAGGCGCAGACATGAATGAACAACCAGGACAGCAGACAAGGTGGGCGGAGACATGAGTTCATTGATGAAAAGTCCAGGCATGAAAACAGACACAAAAACACACATTTCATGAGCGCTGGAGTGTCATCCTATGACCTGAGCTGCCACATCCAGCTAGATCATAACACTTTCAAAAATAAACAAATAAATTAATAAAAATTGATCAGGCCCTGTGAAAAAGGTATAGTATATTATATAAATATTTAGTAGTTTGTATGAATTTTACATGCAATTCCAGCCACCCCATATTAGTTTGTGACCCCAAGGTTCTGAACCTTTGGCTTAAAACCACAAAGACTATGACAGACTACACCTTTTAGATATTTAGGCAACTCCCTTATGAGCAAAGGATAAAGTCATGATCGCAGTGCTCTCGCTTCACGCTCACCACAACGCAACGGTGCATCAATCACCTGAACTTATGGGCCATATTATAAAAACAGAGACCTCTGCACTCCTGGGCCAAGCTATCAGAGGACGGCCCAGCTCTCTGGCTCTCAGCACCTCTATACAATTTCTGTTTGAAGATTAATGTTCTTGCAGCGAGTGGGTTCAGGGACGAGAGAACAAGGAGAGGAGGCAAACAAACAGCAAACAGGAGTGTGGGAGCGAGAGGTGATACAGGGTAACTTTGCTGCCTGTTTGGGAGCTAATCCATGCTACAAAATTTCCTAAATATTCAGACAATGTCGAAAGATCAGTGACAGCCTGAAGGCAACGTCCTGGCAGAACGGGTAAATGTCAGAGAGAGGATATAGAGGGCACACTGGTGAGAGTGTTAGGTGACTCCAAAATGGTAACAAACCCTCAGTGTACAAGTAAAACAAAAGTACCTGCTGTAATTGAAAAGTAAGTTTTATTTTATATTATTTATACTTTTCACAATCATTATTTGGCATTATTTTAAATAAAATAAATTAAAATGTAATTAAATTAAATTACAGTACTAACTAAATAAATGTGTATTATTAAAATAATAATATTTTTATAAAAATCATTATTACATGTAATATATCAGATACAATACTCCTTATCTGACATCCCTAAGTCACTAAGGGGACTGGGGCACTAAGTCAATACTAAATAAATATTGAGTGTGAACAGAACAAAGGGGTCTCTATGGGGAATGACTTTTGCCCCCTAAACATAACATATCCAGGACATTTTTATTACTTTCATTGACACCGGTTAATTTCAAGTCTTGCTGTGTACCTAATAAAGCAACATGGGACACAAATAGCCTGAGATTTAATTTAAAATCTTTTCATTTATCATAAAAGAGGCCATAAGAGTTAGATAATGCTTGCTGTGCTTTTGCCAGGACACCGGATCTATATGCTATCCTTAGAACCAGATTTTTCCATTTCTAAAGTCACATGCGAACATTACTTCAGTATTCCCCAGCTGAGAAGACTGCTATCTTGTGTTTTACAAAACAAATAGTTCAGATTTTTCCCACCTGGGAATGAAAGAGGAACACCAACAGCAAAGTTTTTCTTCTGTGTACAAGCAGCAAAACAGTCAAAATGAACCACACTCTACCACAAACAACTAAAAAGACTGTTTTATGCATGAGAGGCCAGTAGGTGGCAGTTTAAAAAAAGTGTGTAAAGAAAGACTAAACCTTTGCACACATACCTATAGAATGAACACATTATATGAATCACATCTCCAATGTAAAAAAAAAAAAATCTGTTTTTGTAGTTTACACAGAAACAATATGTATCTCTCAAAATGTGTACATTTGTTTTAAAAAAAATTACATTTTCAGGCAGGGGCGGACTTACCCATTAGGCAAAGGTAGGCAAAAAAGCCAAGTGGCCCCTAAAAAGCTTTTCATACATAAGATGCACTTTAAGCGAGGACACACGAACAGTTGCTATTTACGATGACCATCTGCGTGTCCGAGTTGAACGTGCTTCTTGTGTATCCTGCTTGTAGCAAACGGAAATATTTTGCATCTGATACTGACTGCCGCAGGAGTGTGAGCTCTGGGTCTGCTTCGTTCAGTGAACGGCTGAAAGGACCTTGCGCTTTCAGTTAAAAGATATGTTGCTTATCTGAGGCCCCGTTTACTCTAGTGGGTTTTCGTTTTCATTGCTACGGTCACGCCTATCGTTTACACTAATCTGACGTTTTCAACCCTCGAAAATACACTTTTAAAAACACTGCAGAGCCTTTTTTAGTTTGAAAACTCTGGTGTAGGTTTAACACCAGTGTAAACGAGGATCGTTTGCATTCTAAAATGCAGTATTAAAACAAAAATGCACTGGTGTGAATGGGACCTAATTGTTCATGCAAACACCGCTATTGTCATTATGCTGATTCGATTATAAATCTGCTTTTTTTTGTGAAAGCTTGGAAATCTTGGAAAGTAGAGCTGGTAATGTAGTTTTAATAAGTCAATATTCAGTCACTATTTCATATTCATCCCCTTTTATGACAACAGAAACAGTATTAAATGAGAATTTACCTGAAAAATACAGAATGGTTTACACAGATAGAACCGGAAATGTAGCCTAAACAGGATTGTGTCAGTATATAATAAGTAATAATCATTTTATACTTCTGTTCTTGCGTCTTAACAGTAAATCAACTGTATTTCTTGGTCTGCAACATGAAAGAATAAAAGTGTCTGCTAAATCAATAAATGTTAATGTTAATGAAAGAATCCCATAATAATATGTACCTGAAAAATGTAGAAACACTGGACATAACTATGTGGCACCATTGTGCAGCAGCAAATAACAGTAAATGTGTGCAAATGTAGGGCCCCATATTTGCCTGAGGCCCCAAATTCACTAAACCCACCCCTGTTTCCAGGTGACCAAAGTGCGGTTGCAAATGCACGGCCAAAATTCATGTTCAACTTCCTGTAAAACATGGCCCGTTTAATGCAAATTCCAACTTGAATTGGAGCTAATTATTCAACTCTGAATTTTGCACAAAAAAAAAAAAAAGACGCCAGTGGAGATTCAAGGTAAAAAAAAACACACGTTTTGGTATTCCTTTGCTGCCAGTTACTAATACAGGAAAAACATGTGTGTGGTTGTTGCTTTTTGTGTTTTCCTTTGTGATCTGCTGTCGTCCATGAGCAGTAAGAGCGTCCAGACTTCTTCTGGCTTTAGGGGTGGTTGCTTCTGCTCTGATCTTACAGTTAGTTTGAGTCAGGTAGCTCTTTTTATACACACGCAAACTTAAACATTCTGCCTTGCATACCCTGGAGTAAAAAAAAAAAAAAAAAAATCCCTGACAAGGTAAGAGGATTCACTGGAAAAACACCAGAAAACACAGGGACTCCAGAAACCCCCGTGGCTGCATTGAGATAGAGCAGTAATTGATGGAGATCCTGAGCCCGGTGGGCAGCCGGTCCCAGAATGTAGCCTTCTGTCTTTTGAAATGTGATGGTGAAACTGAGCACCAACTGAAAAAAAAAAACCCAAAAACTCAAGACTACAAGACTAGTGCGACTGGGTTTTTCTGACTAAATGTGTTGCTCAATCCAATCGATTCAAAAGTGTGTAATCTTGAGATATTTCGAATGTTTTCGAAAGAAGTCTCTTGAAAGAAGGATTTGATTGAAATGATAGTAAGCAGTAATCTTGTGAAATATTACGACTATTAAGAACACATTTTTCTATTTCCATATATTTTTAAATTGATGAAACAAAAAAAAAACCTTACTGACCCTAAACTGAAACAGCAAAACCACTCTACACTGTCATCACATACTGAACCAAAAGAAATATGCATGATCACATACAATCACAAAAGGCTTTCAACTAAGATAATTGTGCTTTTTCAGAGTCTGTGGGTCTTGTAGAGTCTAAAATTGGGTGCAGTATATTTTCAAATATCAAAGGTAACATATAAGCGAAATCCCAGAAAACAAAACGCTGTCAATGTAAATGCACATCAAAAGATGTGTCACAAAGGGCTTAACAACACAAGAAATAATTACCTGGACAAGAAGACACATGGACACAACCAGGGAAGCTAGACAAAAGACAAGAATCCTGAAACAAAACCTGCACAACTGTAACAGTTTGGGTGGGCTCCTACCACGTTTTAGTATTCTTCCAATTTAGTTTCTGAAATTTCTAATACAATCTAGGTACAAAATCTAGGCACAAAAGCCCTTCAGGGTGTCATTTACTAAAATGCCATCTAGGTAATCAGCTACAATTTCTTTTATGTTTTCTGGTAACTTATTAGCAATGATGAATTCTGAAATTGTCAACACAAAGAATCATTTCCTTATTCAAATTCGATTAACTCATTTCATTTAAATGAGCAGATGCCAGTTAGGAGTACAATGAAAAAAAAAGAAATGACATATTAAGGTTTATAAGGCAACACTGTAGGAGTTCTAAAAATGAAAATAATGTGGTAGCTCACACAAAAAAATGCAGAATAGATGTGTATATGAAAAACACATCAGCTATAAATGAAAAGCCCGCTGTGAAATGAGAAAGTATGAACTCAGGTGGCATGTCCATGAAAAAAAGTAGTTTAAAAATGCCACTCACCCACAGTGAGCTGTCCTGTCAGCTGGCCAAGGTTATTTCGTGCATTCACCGTCACATTGCGGTCTGACTGTAAGACCAAAGGACTGTCCTGAAACACACACACACAGTGAAGGCAGAAGCTGATTATAGAATCCTGCGTAATAATAAAAAAAGTCAAAGCAAGATAGGAAGCAAAAAGAAACTGAGCAAAGTTAAATTGATCTTACAGCCCTGCATCTAATTCGCAACATGGAGTGTTAGATGTGTTTAGGTAGCGTTGACATACACATTCTAGAACAATTACACCTAAAATAAAAGACAAAATAAAAAAACATTGCAAAATAACATTTTACGAAAACAACTTTTACGTATATTCGAGCATAAAAAAATTATAAATACAAATAAATAAATAAAAACTCATTTTAAGGTTTTAAGTAGAAAACAATAATAATTTAAAAGATTGTATATAATGTTAAAATGCCATTTACATACACCATGCTCCTTTAAATTCAAATCAGAATCATGAAAACAATTAAAATAATAGATGTGATGTTAATATGTTCAACATGAAGCTATGTGATTATCTGAGCTATCAGAAACTCAGTGTGTGTGTGTGTGTGTGTGTGTGTGCGCATGGATGAATGCACTCTGGCTGGCTGGGGATGTGTGTGTGTCTGTGTGTTCATGCATGCAGGGGTGCATGCTGTGGATCACTGGATTCAGTGTCTTCTTGTTCTGTGCAACTTTGATCCTACTGACCTATACATCCTCTTCCACAACAGAACTTCTGCTGTGGCACTGAATAAACACACACCATACAATGCATCTCAACCTCAGTCACATTCATGAATGCTTTCAATTATGAAATCACCTTATCATGCATAAAGTCTGTATATTTTTAAGAATGATTTTGTGTGTTACCTTTATAAACTGATATGAGGCTTGATTTTTTTTTTAATGCTTGAGAATCTGGGCATGAGAATTCAGCCCTTAGATTAGCTTCAAAGCACAGTGCTCCCTTTTGACATTGATCGACCTGCCAGCCAACCAGATCAATATATCAACAGTGAAGTACAGTGAAGGTCTTCGCTTTCAGTGTTTTTTGTTGTGTGGTTAGTGTGTGGCCATATGTCTTGACTTGTGGGAAAAAAATAGTCTACAGTTCACATAAGTAATAAACATGTAGTGACAGAATGGTTTTGATAGTACTGTAAATAAATGTATGTAAATCTGAACAAATTGAATTCATTTCATTATTTAAAATGTAAATTTATTTAAGTAAAATTATTTAATTATTTAATTTAATTATTAATAAACACAACAACAATACTACAACTACTACTACTGATTATAATAAAATTAATAAAGAAGACATTTATCATACTTTAATACACTACCTGTACATAAACTGTAATAATTATACATATTCCATTATTATTTAACATCTTAGTTACAGTACACTGGTAAAAACCAATCAATCACTTTTATTTATATAGCGCTTTTAACAATACAGATTGTAGCAAAGCACTGAACATTAGCAAGTATGAGAACAGAGTGATGGTAATGTATAATGACGAGAATTAAACTATTCATTTATCAAATGCAGAGACGGTCTCTGTAGTCAAAACGGTGATAGTCACTAGAAATCAAGTGTCCCCAACTAAGCAAGCCAGAGGCGACAGCGGCATGGAACCAAAACCCCATCCATGAGAGAACAGGGGCCAGTTCTCCTCTGGCTGGATGCCCAGCACCTAATTTCAAGTTCAATTTTAAGCATATGTCAAATTGTGTAAAGGACTTATAGTGTGTGCATCTGTAATCATAATGGTAACACTAAGGGTATATTTACTCATTATTAAAAGCGTCTTTTCCTTCAATAAATTTGTTAGTAAGCTTTTTGGTCAGATTACAGTTATGTGTGGTAAAGTAATTTATTCATACTGTCATGCTGGCTCTCTAGGATGTAGCACACAAGGCACAGATCTTGAAGATGAATTGGTTTTTAATGAACGAAGCAAGACAGGATACAACTCACACATGGAGTAGACACTTGAGGACCGACAATGGGGATTCAAACACAAGTCACTGGTCACCTTACCAGGCCATGGCGGACCAGGGATTGCCTGCGGCAACTGCGGGACGGAGTAGCCCCCCAAAAAAAATTCTTCCCCCCTCTCTAGGCTTAGGCCCCTAAACAATGAGCTCAGGGAGGCTCTCTTGCAACGCAGACTCTGGAGGGCGCTCTTGCAGCGCTTGATCATGGATGGGATTCGGGATCGGCTCTCCTGGCTGTAACCTAGGGACTGGAATCAGGATCGGCACTCCTGGCCGAGAATCAGGAACCGGAATCAGGATCGGCTCTCCTGGCCGCGAATCAGGGACAGGGATCGGGATCGGCTCTCCTGGTCGTATATCAGAAACTGGGATCGGGAATGGCTGTCCCGGCCGTAAATAAGGAGCTGGACTTGGGAATGGCTCTCCTGGCCGTAAATCAGGGACTGGAATCGGGATCGGCTCTCCTGGCCGTAACCTAGGGACTGGAATCGGGATCGGCACTCCTGGCCGAGAATCAGGAACTGGGATCGGGATCTGCTCTCCTCGCTGTGAATCAGGGACAGGGATCAGGGGCGGCTCTCCTGGTGGTGAATCAGAAACTGGGATCGGGAATGGCTGTCCCGGCTGTAAATAAGGAGCTGGACTTGGAAACTACTCTCCTGGCCGTAAATCAGGGACTGGAATCGGGACCGGCACTCCTGGCCGAAGCTGCGGAATGGAATCCGCGGGGATCAGGACTGGCATATCGGGCAACATAGCAACAACTCTAGCATGTAGCACACAAGCCACAGATCTTGAAGATGAATTTGTTTTTAAATGAACGAAGCAAGACAGGATACAACTCACACATGGGGTAGACACTTGAGGACCGACACTGGGGATTCAAACATAGACACTTACATACAAACACTGATGAGGACAGAACTCAAAGCACATGGGGAACACAGCTGGCGTGGGTTAACTCAATCAACTAAACTAGGACAGGAAATACAGGACCAAATATGGGCAAGGGCGGACACATGGGGATCAAAACACAGAACAAACGAATCTGACACATACATTAAAACATTGAAATGTTGCTTTCAAATAGTTTGAAGACATTGAAAAAGCTAACTGACTCTTGCACTCTTGTGCAAATTCTTTACAATTAAAAAAAGCTAAACTGCATAAAGAACTGCTTATTTACACCGGGTCTAGTCTTGCTGTACATAAAATAAGAGGAATTAAAGGATGTCAGAAAGCACAGAAAGAAAGTCATTCATCCATGCACAGTACTTATATCCGCATGTCAGTGGCGGAAGCCAACTGTTTTATATTATAGTCAAGAGTACTTAGCCTATCGCCAGAACAATAGAAGCAGTTTGGAGCTGAAGTTTCTGCACTTGCTGTCTCACACTGTATAATTAGTTCCAGATGATGTCAGTTTAATGGAGTAAAACACCATCTTCTCTAATTACCCCAGAAACACCCTCCTACCCAACACTACGTGTGCTGCTACTAGATGTGGGATGTTCAAAGCTGAGATGGACAATGTTATTGTTTTTGATCATGGGTAAATGAGCAGTGCAGAAGACGAGTTTTATAAAAGGACACATTCAAATCAAAAGTGAGCAATGACAGGGCAGTGAAGATTTATGCATATGGCAAATTCATACAAGCAGGCTTTACATTTTAGTTTTGATTGCCCCAGCTTGACACAGACCTTCAACACTCAGCATTCAGCAGTATGCTGAATACTTCTTTTATCTAAACCCAACACGACCGGCTTGTGAAATTAGTCACCTGGCGGCTCAGAAGCTGACACATGCAAATAACCTCCTAGCCATTTACATGAAAAGAAGCCATTCGGCTAGAGGGTTATCCTTTAGTCTGTTTTTTATTTCCTTTCCAATAAAACAGATCCAAAATCTGTTTCCACACCTCAACACCTCATTCTTCTCCTTCCATCCTTATGCAATGCAAAGCAGGACACCAAATAAAGAGAGAGGATTTTGTGTGAATGTCATTCAGGCATGACAATTCTGTGTTCCTCCCAGGTGTCCACCTGTTCTTCATTATCTCTCTTTCATTGTGTTTCCTCTCATTTAATGACGCACTCAAATCTCACTCACCTGTTGAGATCCTAAATTTAGACACCTTTTTATCTGCTGTGGTGACCCCTGTGATGTCTCTTACTCAGTAGGTTCTGTTTGATAGTTAATCACAAAATCATCAGTGGTATTAACTGCATGTAGACCCTGCTTCTCATACGTACTAAAACAACCGTGTGCTGTCCAGAAAGAATGGAACAATTAATTAAAATCAGTCTGTACTTTAAAGAGTTCATGATCAATTCCGAGATTCCCAACTGACAGATAATGTGTTTCCAATGGGTTTTATTGAAATCTGCAAGCACTCATTCTCATGCTATCTCTTTCATCATCTTTCATGACCCAAAAACATAAAACTTGTTTTGGATTTTTTACTCCATAATATTCATCCACCGATCTTCATTCCAATGTTTGTAAAAAAAAAAATGTTTACCCTTACCCTTAAAAAAATCTTGTGTGTACAGTTTATTTGCTGATTTTCCTTTGAGAGTGGCCTTGCTGATGCAAAAATATGATTTGTATGTCTATCAAATTGTGGTATTCAACATTTGGAATGGGTTAATGTATTTTAAATGTGGTCTTATTTACAGTGCTGTATATTACCAAGCTTCCAACGGATTAAACTCCTACAACATGTGTATGCAATGCTGAGACATTTCTTGCACAGACCTACTGTTTTGTGTCAAAATGACTTGGTTGTGAAAAAGGTATTAGACCTTTTTTACAAGTCATTTTGACATGAAATAGTAGGACAAATACATGTGTTAGCAATGACATTAACTGAAGTTCCACTCCATTTAGGTTTTAGAGTAAAGAGAGGTCACACTAAATACTAAACAATATTCTACATGGTCTCATGGCATAAACGTACCTGGGTGCAGTTTTATCGAGACACTAAATACGTACCAACAAGTACATATCATACAAAAGACACATTTTATTCCTTTTCATGTACAGTTTTGATTAATAAAGCACAATTTTCACAGAATTACTTGAAGAATATTGTTTTCATTAATTAAAAACAATATTAATGTGCTGGGAGATAATTAAAAACTCCAGCAAAATGTGTAATAAGTCAGGTTTGGAATAATATGATAACAAAACATTAAATTGGTTATATTTTTATTAATTTAATTATTGATATAAATAATTAATAGAAAATATCTGTCCATTAAACAACACATTGGAGGAACCTTTAAGACATTAGGGTTTATTTTGGCCTGTACAAAGCTTGTTTTTTTAATGGTCATATTTCATTTTAATCATCACATTTTGAGAAGTACTTTTTTTTTTTTACAGAACAGAAGTACAGAAATGATCCCTCTTTTGTTTTGCTCTTGTTAAAACACCAGCAGACATTCAGCACCATGGACAGCACAGATACAAGCATGGAAGAAAGAAACCAGCCAGAGAGCATTGCTAATGGCACATAGGGAGGCAAAACAGATGACGCAATAGTAAGCTCAGGGTTAAAACACTCACACTTGTCTACTTCTGGATCAGAGAAGAAATTATCCAAGGAATCTCTCTTCATGAGTAGGTGTGAAATGTCAGTCTTTAGCGTCTTAAGTACTGTCTAACAACCTCACTTAAATTGCATCAAAGGGGTTTCAAAAGTCAAACATCCTATTATGTCTTTTCTCAGAAATGTAATGAGACATTGAAATGACACTACTACTTCCCATATGATACTAACAAGTATGCCCTTTTTAATTCCTTCAGGTTATTTATATGGTAACACTTTAAAATAAGGTGTCATTTGTTAACATTAGTTAATGTGTTAACTAACATGAACGAACAATGCATTTAGTACTATTACTATTTATTGATCTTTGTTAATGTTAGGTAATAAAAATACAGCCGTTTATTGTTTGTTCATGTTAGTTCATAGTGCATTAAACAATGTTAACAAACAATAATGTACTAGTAAGTGCTGACATTAACAAACTAGGATTAGAAATGCTGTAAAAAAATATTGTTCATCCTTAGTTAGTTTATTTTAATTTTATTTTAATAAATTGTGATTAATTAATCTCTGCATCATGTAATTAATTCAATATTTTTTGAAATCACTTACCAGCCCTTATATATATATATAGAGAGAGAGAGAGAGAGAGAGAGAGAGAGAGAGAGAGAGATTTTATATATTATTATATTTTTATATTTTTTTTTTTAT
>JAUMHQ010000044.1:10853779-10865321 GCA_032361165.1 Enteromius paludinosus | reverse complement strand
ACAGTTTTGCAATACGATTTCTGAACCTCATCTATCTCTCTGTATTACCAACACCACAAGGTTTTTTATTTATTTATTTATTTTTTGTAAATGGCTAACAAAATTCCTATTTCATTCATCTAGCCTTCCTGTGTGAAGGGGTGAAAAGGAAACCTTTTCTATAGAGGGGGCAACATAAGGAATGACAACCAATCTATCTCCCAGTGGAATAAAGCTAACAAGGTTCCATTTATGATACTATAAAATAGCACAGAATGAATGTATGTTTCTGCAGCCTAAGGGGGGATAAAGCTTAAGAACACATTTTTGCCTTTATGATGGCGAGGTTTAAAAAAGACTCTCAGGGTAAGTTTTTGTGCCTCTTACAGAGCTAAGCACCATGGTGGTTCAGGTGGTCTTTCAGAGGGCAAGACCAAGTAACTTCACAGCTCAAGGCTTAAAGGTGAAGAGTAATTTTTTTCCCTTCTTCTGATGTGAAAATACATTTTTATAAATCAGAGCAATGTGAAACTCTGTTCTGTAGGATTTCTAAGAATTATCCCTTTCTAGTTTACCTGTTTATGATACAAATAAAATAAAAAAAAACTACTACAACTATTCTGAATTTATTCTGAATTATTCTGAAATATATTATATTAAATATATTAATGGTATTTTAAGGGACTACTACAATATCATGAGCGAACATTTAATTAATACGTTACATCTACCCATTTTTGACATCTCCTCTTGATTACTATAAGTTATAGAGTACTCATATATTGAGTATTGCGGTTTTCAAAATTTTATAAAGATATGAATCAGAAAATTATGTCTTCAGGCACTACCCAAAACTAAATGTTGGTTGCTGCACTGGTCTTCTTACCCAAATCATTTCAGTTGTGTGATTCAAGCATCTAAACACCTCAACAGTAGGTGCTCTAAGATGTAGACCTTTGGCAGCCACTGCTCTGGATGAGGTAAACATGTAAGGTGGCCTTAGATTATGCACACACACACACACACACACACACACACACACACACACACACACACACACATACACACACATACACACATTTGCTCTTGACTGCATAAACATCAAGCAAAAGCCATCATTTTGAAGGCTGCTTTGGTGAAAGAGCATATCTGCATTACTACCAAACAGCTGTTTGTGCATGACTATGGTGAATTTCCCCTGCGTGTCCCTGAATCACATTTAAACCCAAACACAAATACTGGCTTTCACTGCCTTTGCTACTGTGCCCCGTGATGCATGGTTAACACAAATTTATTATCACAAGGACAAACACATAAGCTGAAGCACCCACATATGCATAGTACATATTTGTAGACTGTATAGTGTGATCTGGTAACCAGAAAGCTGCGGGTCAGAATTCTTCATTGATGTAGAAGTGTTCAGTATAAAAGAATGGTAGAACTATGAGCACAAAGGTATGATAAAGTTGTTTGGTTTTATAATAGTCCCTGAATCACCTAATCATCACATAATTATCATAAACCAAAACCTAAATTAGACTCAAGTGTGTTTGGAAGCCTATGCGGACCTTAATAACAGATGTGCAGATCCAACTGCTCCTAAAGCTAAGAATAAAAGTGTAACTGTAATTTCATTCAATATATAATATAGTGTAAAATAATTGTATTTAATTTGGTTGTGCTCACAGGTGGGGAAAAACCGCACACATTGTAATGTATTACCAGGGTGTTACGAGTCTTTTATTGACAATAAACATGTACGGGGTAACATACTGTATACAACGACTGACGTTTGAACCAAGAAAACACAGACAATGGCTGCGTCCGAAATCGCATACTTCTTAAGTAGGTACTACATTTAAAACCGAACGTTCTACCCGACCGTTAAAACAGAACGTTCTATATAGTATGAATGGGGGTAGTACATTTGGACGTACTACATCCGCCATATTGATGCTGTCACATGTCACACGTCGTCACAACGGCGCAACAATTTAAACTTTCAATAAGTCATCCGTTTATTTTGATTGTGTTAAACAAGTGTAATTTAATCTCAATAATCTTCAAATCTTAAAATGAGCCGCGTCTCCACTGTCTGCCATTTTCTTAATATGACGCCTCCTCTCCTGGAGCCTCATGGGATAGGAAAGTGTTCATGGTATGCCTACTATAGAATTCGGCCAGAAGCAGTAGGTCATCTGGGTATTTCTCGCCAACTGAATTTCGTATACTATGAATTCGGACATACTACTCGCCTCAGATACTGTTTTTCACATACTATATAGTAGGGAAGTAAGCGATTTCGGATGCAGCCAATAAGTACTGAACATAATGGGGGTAAAACTCAGGGCAGCTGGGGAACACAGGTGGATACTAATCAACTAATAAAGACTTAAACACAGGAAGTACCAAATAAGGACATATAGGAAACGAAACTAAACCAGGAAGACAATGAAAACGAAACCAAAGACAACTAGAAACCTAAAACAGGGTTAGCTGTTTAAACTCAAAGATGCAGTTTATGCATGAATTACTAGTGCAGTTTTGTAACATTTTACGGTTAGGTTCTTGTTAATGTGAGGATGTGCACTGATGTAGATGCATTCCAATTTACGGCGTGCATTCTGGCTGCATTAACGAAAGTAAAATTGTCCCTAATATGTTTTTTGTTTTAGTTGTTGTTTTTGGCAGTTCCCAATAACAGGTTGACATGCATTCAAGTTCAAAAATAACTTTTTATTGTCTTGTAACATGCATTTATTTTTACCTTACTTGCTTAACGATTCCCACATGATTTGCTTAACGATTATTTTTTCCCAACTCCTCCTTTGTGCGACTCTAATCTGCAGTGATTGGTCCAATTGGTCTCATTTTCATTTCATCTTGCCTGTAGGTTCTGAAAAAGCAGCATTTGTGAGCGCAGTGGCAAAGAATGGGGGTAAAGAATGAATTAGCATTTTCATTCAGACCAACGCCAAAAGACCAATGAGTTGGCGGGCAATATGCTAATGTTTTATGTTGACGACACCACGAAAAGGCTTGGTATTCATTTTAAAAACAACTTGTTTAATTGATTCAGAGTCGACTCTTTCTTTTGAAAGACAATAACATAACATGTTTTTTGTTACTTATACCACAAATATATATGCTTCAGGACATCACCAACTAAAATAAAACTCCAAAAAGGTACACTCTGGTACCTTAAATATAAAAAATATATTTTAATAATATTCCATTATATATTCTAACAAAAACAAACAAACAAACAAAAATGTTTTCACCCAGTAGCACCAGTGGATTGTCGTGAAACACTTTCCAGATCATTTATGAATAAAATATAATTTAATATAAGTTCAAATGACTTGGATCAACACAGTTTGCATACATATATCACTGCTTTGCTCACATATGCATATACCTACAGTACCGCCAAACACTTTGCACGGTGAGGAATGAGATTATACTGCTCAAAGTACTTCTGATCCCAGCTGACAAATGCCCTGCACTGATGTCTGGATACCATCCAATCTCACAGTGGCCTTGGGCGGAGTGGAATATGATTGGTTGCCATCCAGACTCAGAAATCTGAGTATTAAGCATTAAATCCAACCTTATGATTAGTGCCAGTCTGTAATGTCCTGCCTTGAGAACAATTCCCAAGACACTTTAGCAAAAACATTTATAAAGTTTCGAAGAAACAAACATCGCAGAAGATTTATTTGATGCAACTTTGTAAAGTCTGCTTTTTTATGGTAAAAACGACTGTTGTAGAAGATTTATTTGATGCTATCCTTTACATAAAGTTTTATTTTGTGGCTCCCATAAATCAATATAAGCGATGTGAATTTCGAGCACACAACAGACTGTTGTGTGTAAATTATTCTCTCTTCAAGGGCCAAGCCTCGCTAGGCTTGGTTGCACACACAGGCAGACACTTGCATGCTCGACACGAGAAAGTAGAAAGAAACCGGAGAGAAAGTCTTGTCTGATTGGTAATAGGTTATTGATTAGCGAGTCAGTCCAATCCTATGTTTTGTTGGCAGTTTGAGCACTAGCCAACCTGTTCTAAGAGCAATCAACTAAATAAAATGCTGACAAAACAAAAAACATATTTAATAATTAATTAACTTTTTACATTGTTCACACAACCATCATCTTTTCTCTACTCCTTAACGAGTGCAAAAGAACATTATTTTGGTCTGCTGAATTTACTTTGAATCAAACTAGTTCTGTCATTCTCTGCTGACATGGAAACAAAAGTTTCTACACTACTGAGCTAATATATTCCTATTGATTCAATAACCACAGCCTGTAAGACACAATGAAATTCACATGTGATACAGCAAAACCACACAGTAATCCAGAAATTGGCTTACAAGATGTGAACTTCATGTTTTAAAGATGAGCTAAACTACATCAGACAGGTGACAGTACTGTCAACGTGACTTTTATATTATATATGACGAATAATAGAATGCATTTTTCTGAAATGTACTTGAGAGGCAAGCTTAAGATGACAGTTTGACACGCACTGCTGTTTAACATTGCATGTTGAATCGCTTGATCTCTGGGTCTACATTTTATTAAAACAATAGTTCAGCCAAAGATTAAAATTTTGCCATCATTCATCCACCCTCTTGTCATTCTTAACCCTTTCTTTGACTTATTGTTTCTTTTGTGGAACAAGAAAAATAGAGTATTTAAAGAGATTTTTGTATTTAAACTTTTTAAACTTTTTTTTCTCCATGTTTATTGTGTTAGTTAGCTGTATTTTTTGTTATTTTTTTAACCTTATAAAAAATGTATTGAGATGAATTGGAATGCACAATGAAAAAAAAATACAGTATGCAATGTGTGGTGGTTGTGGAATCAAAGAGGCTTCAACGAAGGAGTCAAAAAAAAAAAAAAGAATCGAAGTTTCTTTGCATCAACACACTTGTGACATGTACAACATTAATCCACGGACAGGGGTAGACTCAAACAGACCAGTTTAAATACACAGAGGGCTAATGAACTGAACGGGACACAGGTGAGGAACACAGGTGGGGATTAATCAACTTATAACCATACAAACACAGGAAAGACCAAATAAGGGCAAGCACGTGGGGAATATCAAAATAAACACAAGGAGACACGAAAAACAAGACCATGACCAGACAGACATGTAACAGTATATATATATATATATATATATATATATATTTCCACACTACGGTTCAAAAATTTGGGATCATTAAGATATTTAAGGTTTTTAGAGTTTCTTATGCTCATCAAGGCTACATTTATTAGATTGAAAATCCATAAACATTTTTTTAAATGTAATTTAGTCCTGTGCTACAAAGCATCTTTACTCCAGTCTTCAGTGTCACTTTCAGAAATCATCCTTTACCAATCAATTTTTTTTTTTTTGAAGACTTCACAGGTAGGTTTTTGTTTAACTTTGGTTAAAACCATGAGTCTCATAAACTAAAAATTTACATCATTTTCAAATAATTTTAAAATACGGGTCAACAAATAGGTATTTATTTAATTATACATATCTTTGAAATAATTTACTATGCAAACTACTAATTTAAATAGCCTCTAATTCTACTGCAGTTTAAACTAAATGCACTCTATTTACAAAGAACTAGTTTATGCAGTTTCATTATGCATATAATTACAATAACGTACACCTACTGTTAACCCAAATATATTCAATGACAATGCATGCACACATTCATCTTGTCATCTTTCAGGCCCACACTCCTGTTAATTATGAGCAAGCTTTTTATAGATTCAAGCCGCTGTGTGGCTTTACAGCAACTAAAATAATGCATCACTTTCCCAGGAGTATTTCTCACGCTCTCAGCTAGATCTTTGCTCAGATCCCAGTGTGAGCACACCACAGGGACTATTTGTCACTGTAGTACTGATCAAACTCCTCCTCTTTAATACTGCTTATCTTCCTCTATTGATCTTCATTTTACTGCCTCTCTATTGATACCAGGATGCTGTAAATGAGTAGTCAATTTAAAATCTTTTGATCCTCTAAGTTTTGCTGTGCAGGAAGTGATCTAGAAACCATGCACTGCTAGTTTGTTGTTTTATCATCCTCATGAGGAGATCTGGAGATCTGCAGGCTTATCTTTAATGGTAGAGCAAGCACACTCATGTTACAGTATATACTAGGAACATAAAATGGGGATGAGTAAGCAATAAAAGTGTGAATCATAGGGAAAGAAAACATAAAATGAGCCTATTCATTGGTTCCTAGACTTGCATGTTTTATCACAATAATTGACAATGGATTTAGATAAACAACCAAATGAATCGATTCCATATGAGATTCATAGGTTCTTCGATATTAGAATGATTTGATTCATAATGAGTTTTGATTAAATTTAAATTTTGATTAATTATTCAATTCTGTAGTGATATAGGGTGATTTACAATAAGGAAAGAAGGGAAACAAAAAGGGTATTATTTCTGCCCTCAATGAACCTTGGTGCACTTTTTTAGCATGATATGAAATACCGGCAAGTACACTAGAGGCAGTAAAACTCAGACACCTTTTATTGGTTTTTACACAGCTTTACAGAGCTTCGATTAATAAAGCGTAATTTTTGCACAATACTTAAAGAATATCATGTTGTAACTTCAAAACAATATTAATATGCTGGAGTATTTGAAAACTGATGCTTTTGGACATTAGCATTACACATATCCAGCTTCATATCTATGGGTTTTCATAGACGGCAGGTTTGTTCGGTAGCTCACAGAGTACTACTTGAGGTGAGGAGCTGGGGTTTGAATCCTGTGTAAGTACAGTTCGACAAAACAGTTAAAATCGGTGTAAAAAGAAGTAGAAATGTCATGGTTGCATCAACAAATGTGTTTTTATGTCAGTTTTGCATTTGTTAACACACTATCGGGTATAGGTTTAGGGTTGGATTTGGTGTAGGGCATATTTCCAACATGACATGACAACATAACTTTTAGCAACAGTCCATGGATATTTCAATTCTGAACCTCAGCAACACATACAGTACCTACAGTATATCAATGTAATAAAAATGTGCCAGTGAACCTGTATTTTAGCACCACTAAGTGGACATTTCTCTTTAAAACTGTGGCAAAACATGCAGTAAGGCACAAAGTACACAGAGGCACATATTTTTAGCAGACCAGGTTGGTCTATGTTAAGGTTGTAACTTCAAAAGGAATTGAAATTTCAGAATTCTTGATTGCAATTTGCTAATGCTAGCCTACTATAGTAAGTGAAAGGTTATTTCAGTAGATAATAAAGACTAATTTAAATATAGAAAGATTCTAAGAAAACTTTCGGTCCATGAATAAGATGTCAAACTAAAATCACCCTAGAGACAGGTAAAGTAATTAGTACTTGTGGAGAACAGATATAACCCTAGGAGTAACAGCTGCACACTTTCTGTACTGACAAATGACGTTCTTCTTTAATTCCACTACACAGACAAAATAAGCTCTTTGATAAATAAAAACAGCTTTCCGTAAAGTATATCGCTGTTCGTTTGAACTTAAACACTTAGAAAATGATCTTACACAAGAATGAATGTGTATTCAGGAAATGTAATAGCTAAAAGATGGTGAATAAAACAGTCCTGAAGAGACTGCTGAGATAAAGCCAATGGCTATAGCTAAAGGAAACGTTTTCTGACCATATACATCCATTGTGGTTGAATGACGATGAGCCCAGCATATCTTGCTTTAAACAGAAACCACTGTTTAACCACTTACTGAACAAAACACGCAACACACAGAAAATAACGCTGCATATTCCATATTGCAAACTGTGCATGTGCAGTAAATACTGTGGCAGAATATGCGGTAAGTATGTATTAGCACCTAAACAAGCAGTCTTCAGATATAACATTTTATCACATTCTGGAAAGTCAAGGAAAGACATTCAATGCTGAATGAATATGCTCAATAAACACATGAATGAATATTTTATTGACAACATATGGAGAAAATATGGAGAAGCTTAGATAAGAAAGCAGTTCTTCTATACACGTTTTTTTCTTTCTCCAAAGTGTTATCAGCGACATAAAGGAACAGTTTATCTCAATACAGCAGTAATTTTCCCTTTCTGCCCTAAGAAAAGAGTGGAAGCAAATCTCCAGCAAAGGTTGTGCATCACTTTCTAAATCTAAAACTGAAAGATTATTTGGATTTATCGTTGTTAGCAGTCTCTGGGATTTCCTGCCCAGCCTTCATTTCTCTTCAGTCGTGCTGACACGTTCTTATCACCTCTAACATTTACCTCCGCAGTCCAGGTTGTACCCCAGGCCCTGCTAGCTAAACACCCAACGGCTAGCCTGCCCTTTTACACATGCTACATAGCCCCCGGCTAAATGTCATTAGTCGCAGAAGAGGATCAAAGCTAAAATGGCCCACTAGCTTGTGTAATGTCAACGTGTAGCATTAATTAAAACCGTGTCTGTTTTTAATTAATTTCACTAATCGTGAGGGGTAAAGTTGATCCTGGGTCAGTGTTAGCGGCCATGTCACCATGTAGCAGCAGACAAGACAAGGTATACGAAATCTCAAATGGCGACCACTAGACATTTGTAGAAGGCTGCGGTGATGTGAGATGTTAAGATGCAGATCGTGTTTGTATTTATTTGCTTAATTAACTGCGGCTCATTGTTATGGAGACAGTGACCCCAATTAGCTACAGCCCAAAATAATTCAGGTAAACACAAACCTATTTGGTGTTGTTCTAAATGCTAATTTGTTAATTCACATGAATGCTGCCATAACAATTAGGCATTGAGGGCTTTTAAGGCGTCATGTCCATATGCAACATTTGACGTTATAATAATGCAAACGTGATAGCTATGAATAAAAATTTCATGATTTCATGTTTAAATCACATCAAATTTGATCAAGATATTTTGAAAAAGGCTAATGCTGATCTGATTAGAGTTTAAAATCACAGTATTACATTGTGCTTAAATGTAAAAAAAAAAAAAAAATGTGTGTATGGTTTATCCATTTCATTTTTTATTCATCATTTCATTCATCAAATGATTTTTTAGTACACAATGGCCACGATTACTGGTACCAAGAAATTATTATGATTAAAATATCTCTGAAGTATATTTCCATTCATAATTGCATTTTTATCACACCAGGATGACTGAGAACATTAAATTATTCAGCCATGGCTTCCTGGTCCCAAAGGATATTGAATATGAGGAAACACAAAGGGCAAATTCCCTTAATCATTGATCACAATGAGAAAAATAAAATAATATATTGCACTTTTTTTATCTTCTATCTAGAAGTCACTTTTAAGTAATTAATGGATGCTTTTGTAATAAAGGCATGAAAAAAGTCCAGCCCAGACATTTGATTAGTAGTGTACATGTTCTCCACTTGCATATAACAATGACATATTAAGGGCCTTTACTGTATCAAGTCCACAAAAAAAAAAAAACATTTGAAGACATTTAATGGCACTGCTGTGAAACTCACTGTGAGTTATATTGCATGTCACTAGAAGTTGATGTCATCTCTGTAACTGTCGAATAGCATCATGTTGCTATCATATAACACAGTGCCCAACCCTCCTGTATGCAAAAACAATAATAATGTGCTTTGACAGAACAGATTGTGCAACACTAATATAAATAAAGAGACTATCACTCTTCGTTATGCCTGCTGCTCTCTGATGACACATCTGCCTTGTGTTTTGATGTTGGGTTAGGTCTAACCAATCACAGCTCAAGTGAGGTATAAACGTAGAATTATCCAATCACATTGCGCATTGGACTTGTTCATCAAGCCAATTAAAAGGAGAGGTGGGATGACATTGCTAAGAGCTGAGAGGTAATTGCAGAGGTAACCTGTGCCCACAAGGCTTTTGAGCATTTTTGTGCATCTGAGAGAGAGCGAGGAGAAAATAATTAATATTCTCCGTCATTCTTGGTTCCTGAAGGTCTGAACGGTCCCCATGTTTTATCATCCTGAAATGTTGTTAAATGTTAATGGGAACCTATTTTTACATGGGCCATTCCACCACACTCTCAGCCCCCCTGAATAAAACATTAGTACCAACACGCTGGCCAACACTTGACTCTCTTGCTCTGTGATTGCAGATATATTCAGTGTTTGAGATGGATGAGTTGTGTTTACTGACTGAATTGTCCCGTTTATTCAGTGTCTTACCGGAGCGACTTAAATACTCTTTTCATGGTGCCATGCTACTTTTCTGTTCTCGTGTATCAGCCAGAAATAACACCTGTAACCATGTCAATGAGAGCTACCAAAGACAGCAACCTCCACAACATCAGAAATTAACTGGTGTTTGGTTAATGAGCACATATTTACCAATATCAATCTCAAAGTCTTCACAAATTAATCTTTGTACATCATTGGAAAACAAATTAAGATGTTTTGGACTTGATCCAAAGGCTATCTGATTCTCACATAGACAGCATTTTGAGGCACAAAAAGGTACCAAAAACTAGGGCTATGCGAGATATATTGTTTAATATATTATGCGCATCTCGTCAGTAAAGCCGGTTCTTTGATTAGTGGTAAATCTCCATTAGCTGTTTTCAAACGGACCGCCAGTTCGTTCACAGAGCTGTAGATCACTGACAAGCTACGCCAATGAATCACCCGCGAAACTACGCGATACTGCGTAGCTTGTCACTGATCTACGGCTTTGTGTATTTACTGGCGGTCCGTTTAAGAACAGCTGATGGAGATTTACTGCTATTCAAAGAACAGGCTTTACTGAGGAGATGCGCATACAGTATATCGATATATATATACAGTAGTCAACTGAAGTGGATCACAAAAGTTTATCAAAGTTGTCCTAAGATAAGAATAGGTATTGTTTTTGATTTTAGGGTTAGGGTTAGGTTAACCCTGAACTTTTATGGTCCACTTCAAATGTTGACTACTGTATTTATATATATATATATTAGTGGTGGGCCGTTATCGGCGTTAACGTGCTGCGTTAACGCGAGACTCTTATTGCGCGATAAAAAAATATTGCCGTTAATCTATTCTGAAAGTTGGTTTGATTTTGACCTTGATATTTTAGCGCAGATGTATACCTAGCCAAATTGCAGGGGCAGACTTACCCATTAGGCAAAGATTGGCAACTGCCTTGGGCCCCCAAAATGCTTTTCACGAGATGCGCATTAAGCACGGACACACGAATAGTAACAGTGTTTATTAACAGGACCGTCTGTGTGTCGGAGTTAAACATGCTTCGTGTGTATCCTGTGTTTAGCAAACCAAAATATTATGTATCGGAAGCTGACTGCCGCACAAGCGCGAGGTCTCTCGATTAATCTAGATTAAAAAAATGTATCTATGCCCACCCCTAATTTATATATATACATATATATCGACCCCATCTGAGTCCCCCCCCCCCAAAGAAATAATGGATTTCTATGGAATTTATCTAATGGATATATAGTATTATAAATCCATCCCGGCAGCAGAGAGGCACGATAGAGATGGGAAGTTCGGATCATTTAACCGACTCAGACCTTTGAGTCTCGTTCAGCAAAATGAACAAATC
>JAUMHQ010000044.1:10824148-10837332 GCA_032361165.1 Enteromius paludinosus | reverse complement strand
ATAAGGAAATTGGTGGCAGCTGCGATCGTTCGTGCGTGCTTCCCCCTGAAATTCGATTAATTGCTTAATCGTCATTTAAAGCCTAAACTGATACATTCTTACCTCCAAAAATATAAAACTACATTCAGTGACAACAAAAACAGTATTATTTATAGAATTTCTGCTATGCATTCAGTGCAATGAAGAAATTCTGACCAATTTAGCAAATTATACAAAAAAATTATTTGTCGATGTTTACATATTTATTACATTAAAGACAGTAAAAACACTTATGATGTCACAAAGTATTTTCATTTTAAAAGAAAATGCTAATCTTGTTAACTATTCATGAAAGGATTTTGAAAACATTAATTATCATACTTTTTAAACGCGTATGTGAGCATGGGAAACTTCTTTCAAAAATAAAAAAAGAAAGATCTTACCAACCCCAAACTTTCAAAAGGTAGAAAAACGAACAGTTATTATGCATTTGAAATGACTTTCCTTTCCGGCCGATGTCACCAATCTTTTTTTAGTTTCCAATCCGTTTCACTCAGAAAACACTACACCACATAACCCCTTGGTTTGCATATCTTTATGACGCTTACAAAATTTTCATATCAAGTCTTAAATTTGATGGATACATAACTACAGCAACCACTGTGAATTTGAACTCAGAACTCTTCTCATTGTCCATCTCATTGTTAATCTCTTTCTTTCCTTATAAATCTCTCTTTCTCTTTCTCTTTCTCTCTCTTATTGTACAGAGCCTGTGCAAAGGCTTTTAACAAAAGTCATCTTGCTAAAAAAATCAGACACACTGTTAGAGGTTTTTCTTTGGTCTAAATGAAAATGTAAAACCAGAATGGAGAGTTTTATATAAACCGCCTTTATCAAAAAAAAGCTGGGGACTTGGAAGAATATTTTAGCTGTCAATTAATTTGTTTCTGTCTTGAATGTGGAAGTTAAAGATGTTTGTGCCTTCTGTTTACAGAGAGAAACTATTTTCCACACCTTTGTACAATTTTCTAGACTAACACCTCTTTTTAATGTTATAAAAGGAATGTTTGATTGTTGTAATGATTTTTTTCTTTTAAAATATTTTTATTTAGGGTTTTAAACAAATTTCTTAAACTCGTTTCGGGAGGAGGGTACGAAGGCTTCCCCCCTTATTTATGATCATCGCCTGCCTATTTCCCAATTATTCCATTAGCCAATCATATGCTCCATAAATAAGCCAGGTCCACTTTCTTCCTCATCTCGATCTTAGTATCCCTCCTCCTCCCCTACTCCTCTATTTTTTACTCATCGGGGGGCTCTCAGGGTTAGGAATCGGCTGTCTGGCTCTCCCCTCCCCCGAGCCCTTAGGGCTATTTACCCTAGGGCTCGGTAGCCCTTCTAACCTTGAGTTCTTTCCTCCCTTAGCAGCACGCCAAATTAGCTTCGCTTTAATCAAGCCGACAAGCCCGAACTCGAGAAATATAGTAAAAAAAAAAAAAAGTGTATTTGCCAGTTGTTGAATTTTATAATTGGCCAGGCAATAATGGCAATATTTTTGAGTGTGTAATTGTATTACGCGGAATGTAAAAATGTAATTTAAAGTTGTCAAAGATGATGGTAACATAAAGTTCTGTTTCTATTGTACTGAGCAGCTCATGTGCATTAAAAAAAGAAAAAGAAATGAAACACTTTAGACACTGTTGTTTCATTTGAACAAAGAAAAAAAGAGAAATGAGTGCACACACACACAGGCCTATTACTAACTCTGTCCTTTTACTGCTGCGACCCATGACATTGAAACTTAATAAACAATCAGGAAGCAATCATTCAAATGTGGAACCTTATTCATCAAATCTCTAATAAGCAGACCAAACAGGAAGCATGCATAAATGATTGCCTTGCCCTTTATATCAAAACCAGCTTGCTCTGTAATATTCAGTTTAGAAATAATGAGGGAAAACTGCTATGAAGGAAAGATATGCTTGGATGGATCGTCTCAGTAACTAATCCAAACTCATTTCAAGCTGGTTTGAATAAATCAATGCATTGATAAACAGTTTACACTGAAAAGGATGTCTCATGCTCCTTAGATAATGCCGCTACACTCTTAAAGATTAAGGTCCCTTTTTGTTGTAAATGCATGGTCAAAATCCTGAGAAATTTAGAATGTATGTCATGTTAGTTGGACTTTTAACACATAAAACATTAAACACACCTCAGTCTAACCAAAAAGAAAAAGAAAAACATTTTCTGTCTGCAATACTACACATTCAAACAGACCATCACATATGATGACCCAGCACTTTCATACTCAAGCACACACACACTTTACGCACACAGACGCAGTTTGATGCAGGAGGAAAATCAATGAATTCTCTCTATCTACTTATAATACACCAACTTTCAAAACAGCCTTTCAACCTCATACACACAGAGCAATAGATCAGATGCATTCCAAAAACAGACACAGAATAAGGGAAAAAATTGATGGAGGGGAACAAAGAGAGAGGGCTGTGTGACAACCCCTCTGCACTTCCTCTGAAAGAGGGCAAATACATTGCTTCGATTCACTCAAAGTTCAAAGATGTAAAGTTCTTTGGTCCACTTTCTTGCTCTTTCTCTCTGCACACGCTCTCTCTGGGTCTCTTACCTTTTAGACCAAACCCACAAAACAAAAAAAGAACTGACCAGTGTCGAGAAGTAGCTACAGCCTGGTCTGCCTAATGCAAACTGCGCGCAAAACTGAAAAGTGCATTTTTAATACAACCATTCATTGAGAATGCTACCATTATTTGCACCCTGCAACTAAATGGCAAAGTAGGGCTGTCACGATATTAGATTTTTCACACCACGGTTATTGTGGCCAAAATAATTCACAATATCAATTTATCCCGATATCTATAGAAACCTTTGGGAAACTAATTTTAGCAGTTCAATTATTTTGTACATTTTTTTTTTTACTTTTTCTTTTTTACCTATTCAAAGAACATAAGACAGGGCACTCTGATACTTTATGTGTCAGTAGAGTCCTGTTTTACCAATTTCAAATATGGTTATCGCCAAAACCAGTATATCATCACACCCAAAATGAACACAATGTCGATATTTCATGATTTGAACATCATGGTCATCGTCAATACCGGTATATCGTGGCACTCCTATGGCAAAGCAAAGAATGAGCTGTAATGGGGACTAGAAAATAAGTCTGGCTAAGCAAGACTAGTTACCAACTAGTTTCATGTCTCATTTATTTATATAGCCCTTTATACTACAACGTAGACTAAAGGACTGTACATCTGAAAGAAAAAAAAAAACAAGTAATATACATAACATGCAATAACAGAATCAAGAATTAAAAGTCACAAAATACAAATACTGTGCGTTTTCATACAAATTTTAAAAACATCAACTTGCAGATCTAATATCAGGGGGAAGTGCATTCCAATGACTGGAAAGGCTCAATCCCCTTTAGTTTTAAGACGAGCTCTCGGAACAAATAGCAGTAAACAATTAGAAGGCCTTTGTGATCTTCCAGAGTTCATAATCACCAAGTCCTTGATATATTCAGGGGCCAACTCATGAACAGCTTTATAAACATACAACACCACCTTGTACTGTGTTGTACAACTAAAAGTAACCTAACTAATATTTCAGTAAATTGATAGCACTTTTTGTAGCATACATCATGTTTTCACCCCCAAGATGTAGTGGTTTAATGAGACAAACATTTTTTTTTCGTCTTCTTTTTGATAAAAATAAATAAATCATATGATTAAATTCATGATTCCATAAAAAAAAAAAAAAAAATCACTAATTATATTATAATCTATTTAGTTAAACAATGATTTGATCAGTTATATAATAGCTACATTGTTTTAATGCAAATCCAATAAAATGTGTCTAAGTAAAATTTTTCTTACTTTTGTGCCTGTTAAATTATCAGATTTTGTAATAAAATAGAATCTATACTTCAAAAAAAGCTACTTTATTTTTTCATTTTCTTTTTTTTAACATAGTGCTCATAGTTTAAAAATTTAAATGCAATGAATATCTCTTTCCTTTGTATTCCTTGGTAAAAGAGAAAGCCGCACTGTTTTGAAATGACACAAGGGTGAATAAATGATGACACAATTTTCATTTTTGGGGGAACTATCCCTTTAAATGATGGGTAGCGTCCCAAATCCTGAAGACATGCACATTTCATTCATATTCACAGTCAACTGTGGCTACTTCCTGTGTTCACAACAAACACACACACACACACACACACACAGAAGACAGAATTATGACTTGTGTGACATTTATCACAGTGAGGGATTTGACTAATATCAGCGGAATATTCAGCTTCATGGGTTAACGGGAAGGAAATTCATCTGCACAATTGGATTTCATAACAGCAGAATCCGCCAACCCTAGAGACTCGCTAACGGCTCCTGTGAAATTACCCATCTGCCTTTTTCCCTTCCCCAAGCCTGATGTTCACTCTCGTTCGCTCACTCGCTCTCTCCATCTCTGCCTCCGTCTGCCCCCTTGCTGTTTTGGGCCAGCTTAGTGCAGATTTGATTGTTGGGGGCCATTTATGAAAACAGTAGGGAAGGATTGACTTGACTTGACCAAGCTGATTTGCATACATATATATCCAGTCAAAGCAGTGGCCCCTCAGGGGATTGTGGGATATTACAGCTGGAATAGCTGGTGACCAAGCAGGTAAATTGAGTTGGAAAATATACTTTTTGCAGAAATTGGTAAAAATGGATAGATATGTAACTTATGAAGGGTTTATCAAGCTCCGGTTGCCATAGCAACAGATGGAAATTATTATGGGGAGTTTCAGTAAGTGTTGGCCCCACGTATGCGGTCATTCCCTCAGAACTGGCGGTGTTTCAATAGCTGGAGATTTGCACAAGCTAAGTTAGTTATCACAGGAGTGGACGTACAGTTTGCTTCAGACAATATAACTGTCACATTAGAGCACTGTATACTTGCATCATGTAAGTACACTCTTTGATGACACTGTAAAGATATTTAGCTGACAGTTATAGTGTAAAATAGTGTTCGCTTAAAAGTCCTTGCGATGTCTTTCACTGGGTCTCATGTTTAAATAATGTAGACTGTTGTTTGTATTATTATTTTATTAAGACACTAAATATACGACAGAAAAAAAAACTATTTAATTGGAAACATGGGTCGGACTCGAACCTGAATCTCTTAGATGTACGTGGGCTTAATGTGTGTGGGTGTGCAATATTATAATCTATTATATAATCTATTAAGAAAATGTTAAATAGCATGCTTCGTCATTCTGTATGGATGGACACGGACCCTGGTTTCCGGAAACCTCCAAGACATTAAATATTAATAAAAAAAGACTTGAGAAAAACCAAAGTGACATCCAGTACACCCATTAAAAGTACATTTCCCCCAGGAAAGTTGAGGTTTAAGTGCCTTGCTGAAAGAAGCCACGGTGATGGATCATCCCTTGCGAGGGATGAATTTTCAACCTTCTTGCAACCATCCCCGATGTTTAACAACTAAGCTACACCATCAGTGTTGTGCAAGTTACTTCCAAACTGTAATATATTATATATTGCTTGTTACTGCTATTTAAAAGTAATGCCTTACATTACAATATTACTAATTCAAAATTGTAATGCGTTACATGACTCCTGTATTACTTTTGAGTTACTTTCACCAAAATACAGAGGGTGTGCCATCCGCGCAACTGCATTAAAATACACGCAATAGACTAAAGCTTGTCACAGCTTCAGCAAAAGTAGCCTAATTACCAGGAATATGTCCAAGGAAAATAATAGGAAAAATTTAAATTATTTAGTGTTTTCTGAATCCGTGCCACAAAGATAAATTTCCTGACTCACCATCTCCTCTGATACATGATACATATTCGTACGAGGTGCCAAATTTGTGCCAATTCGTACGACTTCACTCGTACGATTTGTCTAAAACCACGTGATGGGTAGGTTTAGGGATGGAGTTATGTTTTGGTCATTCGTACAAATTCATACGAATTGGTATCTCGTAAAATACGTACGATTTAGAATATTTCGAATAATAGAGTGAGGTCATACAAATTCGTACAAATTAGCCACCTCGTAAAATATGTACGAATTGCCGTGAGATCAGGTTGGATGAACCGTAAGTCATCTTTATGGATTAAAATTATAATTTTTTATAATATTTTATATAATTTTTTATTACGTTAAGTGGTCATTTAAAGCTTTTTTAATTAATGTTTTTTTTTGGTTTTTGTGATTTTTATTTATTTATTTTTTTTAAATAAAGGTAGACCCTTAACAGTTCTGAATGAGGTATTACTCTTACCTTTAGCCTATCAGAAAAAATGACGCCGTCTGATTTTTTGTTTCCATTGGAAAAAATGCAAGTAGTTGCATTGGTTCCTCCGTGTGCTGCAAGAGCCTGCTTTAGATTGTCCTCACAAAGTGAATATACCTTCATACCATCGCACATGTGTTATTACAGCGCAGGTTTAACGTTTATACAGTGTTATATGTTTGAAATTTTTTATTTTATTTTAGGCAAGTTGTGATGATTTGAAAAGGTTATATTAAAAAAAAAAAAAAACTAGCATTAATTAAAAAAACTAAAACTTAATATTTAATGAACAAAAATGCTCCAAGCGTTTTTATAAATTACCTTAATAAAAAAACTAAACGAAATATTATTATTTTGCCATTACACAAAAATCTGAACTATTTTAATAGCTGACACAGTATGAGCTGTTTTGGTAGAAGGACCACTGTCCAGTGCGAGCCGGGTGGAGCTATTAGCCTCGGACCTGAAACACAGAGGCTGAAATAATTTCCACTGTTGGGTCAGTAGCCTCGCGACACTTCTGTAAAAACCTTCCCTAAATACACCTCCACTTGACCGCTTTACCTGTCTGTAATAGTTCATTTCAGAGTTGGTGGTTACTTTAGGCCAAAGATTTGAAACAATAAATAAAGGGTTACATTTTCTACATTGATATCACTTTGATTTGTACAAAATACAATGTATCCGCATCAGGCAAATGACACAGAACAGCATACATTGTTTACATATGTAATACTCTCCAAAATAGCGCTAGGGTAACCGGGAGAAGATTAATTGTAGAATAAAGGTTTTTGTGGGGTTTTTTTTGGCTTCATAAAATGACGGTTGAACCCCTGATGTCCTTGCTATGTTTCTGGACCTTGATCATGTTAATAACATTGCTGGGGGTCAGAGAGCTCTCAGAATTAATCCAAAATATCTTTATTTGTCTTCCCATGGGTCTGACGGGTTTAAAGCTACATGAGGGCAAGCAATTAATGACAGAATTTTCATGTTTTTGATAAACTATGCCTTTAAACCATGAATTGATATACATTTTTGTGTTACTATTTTACAAAATTCTGCCAACCTATTATTAATTCATAACTCGTGAAACTCATGAATAACTCATGCTAATATATACAGTCACATTTTCACGACCTCGGTTCTGTGTCTTGTTTGGTATGGACTATTGTGTTGAAATGTATTATCCGTTCTCATTGCTTCTGTGTTCACTTCCGCATTTCTTATTCCTGCGTTTTGAACACAGGGGGGCAGTCGTGGCCTAATGGATAGAGAGTCGGACCTGTAACCCAAAGGTTGTGGGTTCGAGTCCCAGGTCCGGCAGGGATTGTGGGTGGGGTTAGTGATACCCCACCTTCAATACCACGACTGAGGTGAGACCCTTGAGCAAAGCACCGTTCCCCCAACTGCTGCCCACTGCTCTGGGTGTGTGTTCACGGTGTGTGTGTGTGGTTGATCACTTCTCACTGCTGTGTGTGTGCACTTGGGTGGGTTAATGCAGAGCACTAATTCCTAGTATGGGAAACCATACCTGGCCACTTGTCACTTCCTTTCCTTTCCTTTCATTGGTTTGGAATGACCCTTCAATATGGCATCCGTGATTGTTTTCATTTCACTGTATTCCATCTGAAATGCTCTGTTAGTTACTATGCTTCCTGTCGATTAGACTGGGGTGAGTTTTCTTTGTACTAATGCCGTTATAAATAATTATTAAATTTATGAATTCATGTTAAACGTATATATATTTTTAATGAGTACGCCACTTTTACATTTCTTAACGATGGTAAAAATGTTTTAAGATTCATTGCATTAAATCCAACTTTAATGCAAAATATACATTTCTGAAAACTTGGATTACAAACTTCTACAAAAGTCTGTGTGTGTGTGGTAAAGTCCATTTCGAAGTCACAATGGAAAGATATAAGCTCCGCAGTCCTAAGACCACACATAAGCACGCGCTAAAAAGAGGTTTCATGAGCCTGTCATGTGTAATCAAACACACACTAACTCTACAGAGAGGTATTGTAGTTCCCAGTTCTCACACCATCACTGCCTAAACACACACACACACACAAAACCACAAAATCCTCTCATTTTATCTTGCCATTTGGGCAGACAAACCACAGAGTGTTCATTTTTGAGTCGGTTCATGACTCCGCTGATCCAGGCAGCCCATGCTTTGTAATTCTGTATAGCCAGCATGTGCAGCAGATGCTGTTAAACAAGGACAAATCAACTGGGTAAATAAAGTGCTGTGACCTCATGCTTGCTATAGCTGCTACATCTGAACATCCAAGTAAGGCCATTCACACAAACAGAACCGGAATTTAGGACAATGAAAGAAGATGACAAATGCAGGCATAGTTTTTAAGCAGATATTTTGTCATTTTCTCAAGAAAATGTATTAATAATATTATTCTTAATGCTTTTTAAATGGGCATTTTAGGGGATATTTCTATCTGATCCGAACCTTAAAAATACTTACTTTGCGTGAACGCAAACAATCACAATATTTTTTCAAGCTCTTCCATACTGACTGCATAAATAGTTTAAACCTTGCCTTATACACACAGGCATTGACATGTTATAGGTTTCCACTCATGGAAATTACTGAAGTAGTCAGATCTGTTCATCTGTAGGCAAGGACTGATTATGGACCAGGCCAGCAGGGCCCCTAGCCCAAAGCAATTTGCAATGTTACTCAACAATGTATTTTTGTTTGACCATTTAACAGGGCCTACATTCTTTGATCCCCTACCTACAAGGGCCCCTAACCCTATAGGGCCTCTGATGGAAACACGGGGTGAGGGCTCTTGAATTGCTGTGGTGTTGGGGTCCGATTTGTGTGAACCCTTTGCCCAGGAGCACGTGCAAACGTTTTGCCAACGTTGTGTGAACGTTTTGCCCAGGGGCCGACACAACCCATAATCCGTCCTGAAGGGGGTGACCCAATACTTCTGCCAATATTGTGTATACATTGTTTAAAACTTGAGCATAATTATGAAAAAATGTAATAGCGATGCATGCTTGTGTGACCTGGAAAAAAAAATAAATAAATAAATTTCAATAAATCAGTGCTCACCACGGTGAAGTTCATGACCTTTAGAATCCAGATGGTCAAGGCTAGGTTGACAATCATGGTGACAAGAAGGAGAAGGATGAAGAAATAGAGACAGCGCTTTCGCCAGCCATAAATCCCCACCGGGTACACAGTAGCACATCCCGGCCTTTGGAGAGGGTTTGGCTGAGATGCCAGAATGTACTGCTCCTGAGTCATCTATTAGGAAAGAACAGAAAGAGATAGTTTTTTTTTTCTTAATGTTCACAAGCTTTACTTCTTTAAAGCAGTCAAGATGCATCATCTATATATCTGTAAAAAGCATATTTAGGTGCAAGAAAAGTCCAAAATAAATAAACAAATCATTGATGGAGAAATTGCATTATTAGAATGATTAAATATCACATTTTTATAAATACTTTATAATTATGAAAAATACATTAAAAAAAATCTATTGCATTTTAAAACATGAAAACAGAAAAGTTACTTTAAATTGTAATAACCTAAACATGCAAGTGAAAAGCTTGGTTACAATTAGTGTGTGTGTGTGTGTGTGTGTGTGTGTGTGTGTGTTGCATAGCTGTTGCTCATGTGTATTGTCTCATGCATAGGCCCTATTATGATATGAGTGACAGAAGCTGCCTATATAGGCAATAAGCAACAAGGCAGCTTGCTAGGTTTTACAGCAAAGCTAAAAAATGAGAATTGTTATTAGACAGTGAAATATGTGGGATGGGGAAAAAGTGGACCGACGATTGTCACTTCTTCCACAAGCTCCATCTGTCAGTCACTCCTTCCCTTAGCTTTTGAATTCACAGTCTCTCAGCATGCATCGGCTCAACTAAAGACCTCAAGCACATCCACTGCGAAAACTCCCCAACCTTTCCATAACCTCAAAACTCCCTTTAGCTAGCTCTCCAGTTCAACAAAACTCTTCTTAAACTCCCTCCGAACACTCTTCAACAACTCTCAAATCTTCTCCACGCTATTCACAATTAAAGCAAAAAGGGTTTTACAGTCTGATGTCACAAAAAGAGCCCTTTTTGTCAATTCAACAAAGAACTTTTTATTTTGTAGTTCTTTAGAAAACGAGTGCTATAGAGGTAATTTTTCGATGTTAGAACACCACCTCCTATCTCCGTTGTGCAGAGACAACTGTGTGTGGACCATTCGTAAGTTGACTTCCAGAGGAATATAAACACTTTGACTCTTTCAAAACATTGTTCTGTTTGTTGGCTGACTCTTTTGGCGAGACTATCCGAGACTACCTGTTTGACTAAACAAATAGAAGAACGGAAGAACGGAGTCTCCAAGCTCAACCTGCAAAAAAATAACAAAGAATATCCAAAGACTTCAACTGAAACTGCAAAGACATAGTCCACTTTAGACATTCTATTGGATTTTTAGAGTGTCCCTCAACCTCTTCTGAAGGTCCTCTTAAAGCTCTTCAAAAAAGAAAAAACATCTAAACCTGCCTTAGCAATAGCCCTCTCACTTACACACTGGTAACAATGACCTTTGCTGCTCCTGTTGTGGCGAGGAGTGCGTACTATATGTGCTCTTCATATTTGTGGCGTGCGATGCAAAGAAAGTGGTTTTTAGTTGCTGTGGAGGAGTGTAGTTAATAGTCAGTTTCCACCAGTTTCAACACAAGGGTGAAAGAGATCATTCTTTTTCTCTAGCCTCAAGTCCTCATCTGCTATAAATATCGAGCGTGATGGAGAGGGAAATATTGGATAGTTTTCACTACATTTTTTTTTTACCTTTCAGTCTCCCACGCATTCTTTAGCGATACCATTTTAGCCCATCTTTGTTTCTGCCATCCTCCCGGCATCGTCATTATATCTCTCATTCCCAGTGTCTTCATATGTCCTCCCTTTTATACTACTTGGTGCGGTTCAGTACCCAATTTACTCCGCCCCTGACCATCCCTCTCCATCCTTCCCAGTCTTGCTTGCGCTTTCTCTCTTTGTCTCTCCGGTTCCAATGCATTTCTAAAATTGATCTGACAGCAGAGTGATCCATCAAATGCATGTGCAGCCGAGCTGGACCAGAACGGCACCCTGCCTACAGCCTAACACTATTAACACGCTCACCAACTACTCACTCACTCAGATTACATCTGCTTGTTCCAGCAGAAAGAGGGGTGGGGGGGGGTTGGGGTTGTAGGGGGTTGGGGTCTGTCAGACAGACATACAGACAGAGCTATACAGAAATATAGTGCTAGGAAGGTAAATAAGAAAAGCAGAGACTAAAGAGAAGGGTAAACCATCAGCTTAGCTGAAACTAAAAGTTACTTGAAAAACAATAATGTTAACTGAAATTGCATATTTAAAGAACATCTCATTGTTCAACATCACTAAATCAACTTGATTTAGCCTACTACAACAACTAAAACTGGAAAAAAGAATAAAAAACTACAACATATAAAGAAATATATATAATTCAAAACATTAACAAAGACTATAATTGCATTTCAGTAAGACAAAAGTAATACTGACATGCAGAACGCAAATGTTGCCATTATTAATTATGCTTTGCAAGGCAAAAGCAGCTCATAAAACCAGATGATTAAAGTTTATACAGTATTAAGTATGTTATGGTGATATGAACATTTGTGATATGAACAATAATTGAACAGTTACATTGATTGTAACTGTTCAATTATTTCTCTCAAATATCCTCTTCTGAGGCAGAAAATTCCTCTGGCCAAAATTTTAAAAATAGAAGCAATATGTCCAATATATAGTGATTGTGGTTGTTTTTATTCTTTAAAAAAATAACCATGAGTCATACAAAGCCTATTCAAACACACACACACACACACACACACACACACTTACTCAAAAATCTTGTAAGGAGGTACAGTAGCCTATTACCCTTTCTTTTAAACTCTGCTATCCCAGCAATACACCAGCAAATTGTGCAAACCTGCCCTGCTTATGATGTTTTACTACACTAGACAATATGTAGTCTCAGTCTGCAAAGACCTCAAAGTCTAGAAAGTCCTAGTTTGGAGGAAACAAAGATGGAATGCAGCAATTTTTGCTATACAGAACTGAAGCATTTTTTCACAGTTTCCTCCTTACCAGTTTTCAGCAATTCACTCAGCTCCAGCTACTACATCTATACTTTGTCTTCTTGATTATTTCAGCCATAAATATGAAATGCATATTGGTTTTACAAACGTTGTTAAGAGTTTATGTAAGATTTAAGGCCCATTCACACCAATGATCATAACTATAATATAATAATCGCTCTTAGTCCACACCATAGCAATAACATTAACGTCAGAGAAACAATAATAATGGAGTCACTTTCAGAATGATTTTCCAATGGATGAACAATAAAAATAAAAAAAAAACTGACATATCAGACTATAAAGGGCTTGAGCAAGTAAAATGGCAGACAACATAAATTAAATGTATATTAACCAGAACATTATTATCTAAAGCTGTAGATGCTAATATAGTTATTGTTATGGTTATTGCTACAGTTATCGTTTTTGGTATAAAAGGCTATTTAACATTCGGTCACATTATAAACATTTTGGTGCGGTTTAACAAGCAAAAATGGACCGATTGTTAATTGCCGAAAGGCATAGAAGGCAATTTCAAACTATGCAGTTATTGGTCAATGCAACAAATGTTGCAAAATATTGCATGGGAAATTTCACCCTCATTTAAAGGTGCCATAGAATGGAAAACTGAATTTACCTTGGCATGGTTGAATAATAACAGTTCCGTACATGGACATAACATACTGTGAGTCTCAAACACCATCGTTTCCTACT
>JAUMHQ010000044.1:10783767-10824048 GCA_032361165.1 Enteromius paludinosus | reverse complement strand
TGAACCTTCCAAATAAGGCAAAAACAGACTGTTTCATTCTAGGGTCAAATTCTAGGGTTGTAAATGGACCTGTAAAAACGTTTCTGGGTATTTTTTCCCCTTACCTAAGCTACCTACCTTCTATGTACATATCAGAGAACAATTTAAAATATTCTCTCAATGCATTCTATGGCACCTTTAAAATGATAATGACTGCATGGATGCTTATTGAATCGACCGGATTGCACCCTCGCAAAATTCACCAAGCAATAGTAAATCTTAACCTACTGTATATGCTGTAAAATATCCATGACTGAACTCATGATTATGACGTCATTTGCATACTAAATTTATAAATGATCATCATCGGCTATAACCTTACAACACATGATTTTAAAAGAGGGTTCTTCTTCAATTGTCAGAGAGTTCTTATTCAACTCTGAAAGTACGAGAATCCAGACAGATGTACTATAATATGTTTTGTATTAATGTAATAATGCTTGTTTTTTTTTTGAGGAAAAAAACCCCCAAAAAACAGAGTTACCTTTCACTTCCTCTTTAATCAAGCGTAACTTTCATTTAAAACATGGCGATTACAGCCAATAAGCTGTAATGTTGACATTGCCATGTTTCATTGTAAAGGTTAATATGTTTAAAGTGAGTGTTACTTCTGTTTTTGATCATTTATTTTTAAAGTACTTTCAGCCTCTTCAGTTAATTATTACACAAAAGAACTGTGTGCATGTGTGTAAGAGAGAGAGAGAGAGAGAGAGAGAGAGAGAGATTGAGGCAGGCAGTGTTGTGTCAACCCAGCAGGAAAGAAGAATCCACTAAGCAAACAGACCCGAAAATATCACATCGTCTTCCGCCTTTTCACTGAATCAATACCAGCACAAATATTACTTCAATTTCGCGCGACGACATCGTGGTACCCAGGCGCTAATGCTAAGCAGTATTAACAAATCGATACATCATTTAAAAAGGTCATATCAGTCAGGGATGTAATTTAATGCCAGGCAGCAGACAGCACAGATTTGCAGCTAATTAAATGTTGCCATCTCTGTACAAGCTCTCTGGCTTTTCAAAGGTGAATCAAGGCAGAGGTATTGACAGTTCTAGCTCTGCATAAACAGGGGCGACAGTCTTTCTGAAGTAAAACCCCTCTGTTGTTAATCTGCTCCCTTTACTTCACGTTCAGCTCTTTTTGAGGTTCCCTCAAGGGTATCTCCATAGCAAGCTCAATCTTAATCAACATCTTACACTTTTAATTAGTGTCTTCTACTAGAACTGAACGCCAGTGCCAAGACTTTCGAGTCTAACGTGTTTTGTCAAACTTCAAAGACTCACGATCTTTCGTGTCGTGCTATCACTCCAGTCTCAAATGTTGTGTATTAGATTAGAAAGCTTGGATTAGGCGAGGAAAATGGAGCAGGTGTCCTGTGCAATCCAGACGCAATTATGACATCTTTCACAGCGTATGTTACACGAGTGAGCGCAGAGCAGTTTAAACATTAGCCGCCTGAATGCTTAAAGCTTTTTGAAACGATCCCTCGTCATCCTGGTAGGAGGATCAGGATGGATCTGACAGCTTTGTGTGTTTGCGGCAAGCGTCACATGAAATCACAGCAAGGAAAACACTAAATCATCTGCTAGGAAAACATACATTAGTAAGACTGATGGTGTGATTGTTGAATGTTTGCTTCAATGGGAGATTTTAGGGAGCATGTGGATAAAAACACGGTAGTGCTTTTTGGTGAAATTTCACAGAGAATGTGTAAACGCTTACACCACTTGTCTCTTTGCCTTGTTTGAGCAGAAACTGAGAATTACTTAAAACAACTTGCATTTAATCGATGGCGAAGTTGAATAAGATACTGACAAATGTTTTGAGAGAATACTGATAGTGAAATTCCATATGTATGCTAAATAACACTAATGATTTGACAATAGGGTGCTGCAGGGGAGCGATGATTTTTTTAGGAAAACCCGAGGTTAGCATGACCATTGATCCCTCAACAAAAAATTTACTCAGTGACCAACAAATGTTTATAATACTGACACAAAATAATTATTTTTATGAATTACGAGCCTAAATACAATTGTCAGCAGTAAAACAGTTGGCTAGGTTAAGCTTCTGACAAAACCGACAAGTTTGAAAGTCTGTGTTAGAATAACATTGTCCTGCTATTCTTGTTGTCCTGATATTAAGTAGGCTATTGGTTATAGGGTCTAGAATCCCAAACCTCTGTAGACCTATTTGTTTGTTATTAATAGCCACTTCTAAGCAATGGCTTTGCTTATGCTATATATAAAAAGGGTATTGCTTCTATAGATATTTCCTATATGGTTATTTTGATTTGTATGCAGCTGACAAAAATGGCGAAAATTCAACATCAATAGATGTTGGTAAGGAGCATATCTGTTATAACTTAATTTTGTGCTGTGAGTATACTGTTTTGTTTTAAAATTATTATTTGCTTTGTCATTTTATTGCATTTTGTACCTGCAGGTGACCATATTTAGACATCGTTGATGAGCTAAATGAGCTAAAAGGGCTAATTATTTTTATTTTTTTGAGACTGCATTGGTAGGAAAAAAAAAACAAACAATTAAACATGGTGGGTGGATGATGCAAGTTCAGTTTCCTACAAGGACTCACATTTCAGAGCTGCCAGGATATCTCCTGCGAGGAAAGAAAGAACAAAATGCATTGAGAAAGTATGTTACATGGTCTCTCACCATGCACAGGGGGCTTCCAACAAATACCTGAACATCCTGGCACTCAAGAGGGGATACAAGATCTCCCAATTGTCCCGCCTGTTTTCTGCAGCACAGCCAAAGCGCACATAGAGAGTCCAACTTAACTAGAGGAAATTTCACAAGTACTCCACCAGGCTGTTGCTACCTGCAGCCGTGCATCGAGCCTGAAGGGACTGGTGCCCGAAGTTTCCCCGTGTGACCCAGTATGACAAGCCAAAATTGGAGTTTTCTGGCAGAAGCACCCTGATGTTTAAACAGTGGGTTTCTCCTCCCTGTAGCCACCCACCCTCGCACGCTGCTTTATTTGTGCACTCGGCGCCATGTGTGTTGACAAGGAGCCAGATATTGTCTTCTGTTCTCTCTTCACTACCTGGGGAAGCTAATTAGGCTTCTATTTTAGAGGCTGCTAAGGGACAGGGACCACAGGCTAAAAAAAAAAAAAAAAAGAAAATGCTAATGCAAAATACGCAAGCACAGCATTGTGTGACAACTTAGAAGAGTAATAAAAAGCCTACATATGGGCCCAGATTGAACTACAAGGACTTTCAAGTGCTCCGATTGTTGCAACTTTGTTAGCTGGTGTTCTGCTACTGCTACATCACCCAGGTCAGCCGTTTCATTTGCCGGGTCTGTTTGTGACGTTATCTGAGACAGCGCAAGTCTCGGTAACTGACTGAAATGCCTAGTGCTGACAAGCCTCACCCCTTTGCCAGCCCGTCAATCAAATATGTCGCCGGTTGACACACGATAGATCTCCACTCTGTTTTTCCAAGCTATGGAAGAAGCTTGGTGGCATTCACTTAAATCCAAAGCCCCACATCAGAAGTAAACATTACATGCTCCAGCAGAGGCCACCTGCCACAGCTGTGAATTGTTTCAGGTTCACACACCTAGCCATATCCAAACACACAACAGTGTGTCTGAATCATGAATCTTTGCTGCGCAACAAAAACAGCCCCAGGCGTTTATCTTTTTGAACTAAACCCCATGAGTGAATAGCTCAAACGTACATTAAAGGTTTAATTGCTTAAAAGCAAATATGTGTTGTAGTACAAGCCCAAACAAAAGATATGCATTAACTTAGTATGTCAAACTCTTCTGAAGCATCAAAACAACATAAAGTTCATGCATCTCAAACCTTGATGTTTTTTTAAAGGTCTTTGCTTCACCGATGCACTGTATGCTACGTATTGACCTTATTCGGAACAGGGTGGCTGAAAAGGGTCTGGTCTATTGTGGGGACAAGCTGTCAAAACAAGGAACCTCAGGAGGCAAAACAGAAAAGGCCTTCATGCCTTCATGCAGTATTAATGAGACTAAGTTGATTTCCAGCAGCGGCGCCTGGTGCTTCTCAAGAGTGGGGGAGCACAGATGTCACTTATCAATCGCAAAATGTGTACCAGGATTTATTTTGCAATAGCAATGTAGCAGGAAGACAATGCTTCACAAATCATTAGTAAGTCTTGGTTTATCAGGGGACAAGATTATAAATGCTAAATGAATCCCGAATTAAGAATAGCAGACTAGATCTTTGCTCTTAAAGTCACTATGAAATCAAAGCAAACAGTCACTCAGATGAAATCACAGCAAACAGGCAGATTTTAAATGATTTTAATTAATTCCCAATGGATAATTATTGTATGACCTGCCCCACATTTCCGATTTTTCATTTGAGAACCCATTTGACTCAAATATAGATCACAAATGGTCACGCCAATTATAGGGTGCAGTTATGTTTAATTTTCTTTGGTGAAATTTATTTTTGGGTAAAATCCAAGAAATTTAACAGGAATTTGATAAAAGGAAAAATTCCTCTTAATGACATAAGTAAATAATAAATAGACCAATGTTGCCACTGGTAAATAAATAAATAAATCCAAATATTCAAATATTTCCCTTCCTCCATGCCTAATTAAAAGATTTATTCCAACAATGTGGCTTTTCTTATTCAGTTCAATTTATGCCAACTTGTAGGATAAGCTGTTGGCCTGCTAACTGAGGACTAAGTTAAAACCTAGAAAAAGTGACATGTTTAAGCTTCGGTATTATAATTTGTGAATAGTTTGGCAATATGCCATGCAAAATACACTGAACAACATTTCTATTATTAAGAACAAATATCATTTCAAAGTTACGCACAGTATGTAATGAACTCGTTGTGCATGAGCGCCACATTTTGTTCAAATTTTAGTGGATGCCGTGCTTCCCATGCATCAACTGTTTTCCAGATCTCTCCATTCAGTCCTGGAAGTCTGCAGTCATGACTTAGTGCTCAGATAAGAAACCAAGCAAGTCCAAGACAGAGAGGCAAAAGGACACAGCTGAAGAACTTAACGATAAGATACGATGATAACAACGGTTTTGTTACCTACAGACACTGCGATTGTTTGAACCGCAAGCTATCGAACTTGTCATGTGTATGTGTGCGCACCAAGCGAGTGAGAGGCATGCACAAAGCATTTTAAAGAAGATAAAGTGTTTTAGGGATCCTCATCTTTGTTCGTTTGAGAGAAGTCAGATCCAACAGATACATACGCAGCCAATCTAATAGCACGTCCTTACATTCAATAGCTCATCTTTTTGTTGGTTCGTTCCCTTGCTGCGCTTTTTGATTGAGCCTTACTTAGAGAATGCAGAAGCCTGTGTAAACAAGCCCAATGTGACCTTCGCCAAGTCACCGATCCAGCAAGTGCATGTATGTGTGTCTGTGTTATAAATGTAGGGTTGGGTCTAGATGTAATCAGCTGACCAGAAAGGCGTGCGGCTCGTAGCTTTAGTGAAAGACATGAAATCAATGGGACAGCAGAGCAACCCAGAGAGGGAGGGTATTAAAGACGAGGCAGGGAGGTTTAGGCCCAGCTCAAGGCAGGTAAGCGACAGAAACTTTTATAAATCTCATCTGTTGACAGAATCAGTGCACGCCCTTTATGATGCCGCCAAACACCTTTTCTGGCTAGCGGTTATAAAGAAAACCGCTGTCAGTGCTAAATATGCTGATGCCTACAGCCTTCTCAAAGCTTCTTCTCACTACACTACTCTTTTTTAGAAACACCAGTGCAACTCCTGAATAGCTCAAATGAAAAATGTCATTATATTACTGAACATTCCCTCGTTTTTTTTTCCCCCCAAACCCTTATGTTGTTATTTTCCATAAAACACAATTTTATGGAGAATTATTTGAAGAATCTTCACACAGCTACATAGCCACATTATAGCTTAGTGTGGAACTATCCCAGCTAGGTCAGTGAATAAATCAGTCCTTCGGGCCAGTTCTTTGCAAATAAACCGATAAATCGATTTGGCTCAGAAATCTGACCAATATATTCCTTCACAAATTTCATCTCACTGACTCAAAGATGCAATCTCAGCAGTTCTCATGTTAACCGCTTTCTGGTGAGGAAAATTATCAGTCAATCTGTAAATGTATTCCACAAAATCAGAAGACCTGTAATATACAGCATGACAAATTTCCATGGAACAGATCAAACCTGATCACTGAATGAATGGTTTTTAAGACTTCCATGACAATTTTGTCAAATGTTGTGTCATACAGATTAAAAACAACAGGGTTAAAGAGTTATGAATGAATATTCTAGTAAAGATGGTTTCCCAAAATCCAGATAAAACCAAGTAGATCACTGGAACCAATTGCTACCTACACCTTCCAGGTTGTTCTACAGAACATGGTTGATCTTCTGGACTGGATTCAAACTCACACAATAATGTTCCAAAAACCATCTTGACGACATTAATCTGGTCTACAAGGCTTTTCACAAAAAAATTAATAAATGCATGTTAGCACACCTAAGTCTTTCAGCCAGCTTTGGCTTGGTGCTTTGAATTAAGTGGAAGGCTGTGCTACACAAATCCACTTCTGCAGGAGGTCCTGGTGACTGCAGGATTGACTAAAATTTGCCACCTGTTTACCACTGTGGGGTGGATGTCTGCGAAGAACTTGGCAGCAAGGCCCAGTATCACGTCTGTCCACCTGGCACAGAGGCTGTTGACTGGACTGTGAAGACATACGTCAGACTCCAGGTATTCACTGCAGACCCCCAAAGGTAGACGAAGGATTCAGTACAAACTCCCCATCGAGAAGAGCATTGGTGACCTTCACTGGAGGATTGTGCATGACATAATAGCTACAAACAAACACAGCAGATACCTGAAACCAGCAGTTGGGGAAGGATAGTGCTTTTGAAAGAAGCAATAAATAGTGTTCCGGAATCCTAATCATACAAGTCAAGACTGGAACCAGTGTTTCCAAAGCTAAAAGGTGGGGTGACAAGCTGGGGAAGGTATTTATCACCAATGTTTTCCCATTTATAGCTCAAAGTTTATTCTATTGGGAAGGCAGGAATGGTGATATAGGCTGATCCTAAAAGGTAGTGACAGGTAGGGGCCAACCAATATAGTTTTCGGTTTGAGGGCTTTAATAACTTCTTAGCTGGAAATTGAATTTGCATGCTTCCCAGTAAACTACCCAATCTAGCTGGGACTTTGTGACCTTCAAGAGCAAGTAAGAGATTAATGAGAGTATTTGTGAAGTGTCAAGAGAGGATCTTCAACAAATTTACTGTTGAATAACATTGTATTGTTGGCTGATTGTTCTCTGCATTATTTCTTTTTTTCCGTTTCCTTTCTCTACAGCAAATAATGCTTGGGAAATGTGAAGGCAATGTGCGTGTGAAATTGTGTTTGGATAAACGGGGCGTTTAAAACATGCCAAAAATACTTTATTACTTTGATACACTCAGGTTCTCTCAAGGGAACGTGAGCCGTTGGCTTTTGCATCCCATAAATAATTTCAGACCTTTTTTTTTTACACAGTTCACAGTCGGCTCACATATGTGAAGGCCAAACATAGCTGCATCCCACTCACTCCCAACATACACTCGCAGTACACATGAATTCACACTTTGATAGCGGATCTCAGCTGTATAAACATTTTTATAAGAAGTTGTGAACAGGTTGTGATAACGGTTTATCCTACATTTAATATAACAGATGTCTGTGTTTTTTAATATGCTTTTTCACAATATTGCAGAAACATTATTATGACGTTGTTAGCACAAAACTCCAACCTGGTATGGCATATGCTGTCATCAAAATGTTTTTGTCATATACATCTTTTGAAGTAAATGACTTAAAGATACCATAAAGGGGAATGGGGAATGAAATGAGGGATGAGACTTCAATCTTTTTATATTTCTACAGAATAATGTATCATTTTGAATTCAGATTATGTCAAATAAATCTGAATAACTGACACATTACCAGCACTCTAGTCTTATTTTTTTTTCTTAAATTAACCTGAAGGTAACCTACACTTAAATGTAATGACTCTCATTTATTATTTTCATACCTTTTTTTGTAAGTTATTGGTATAATTTGTCACAAGATAAAGGTTTCTTCAATAAACTCTGTTAGACTTCCTGTGTGCACTAAGGCTGTGCGATATTTGTTTTGAGCTATACAATATATTCCTTTATTAATTCATGCATTCATCCATTTTTGATTTGTCTGTTCGATATTCCTGACTTTTTAACATGCTACGCTATATATAGAAATGGAATGGACTGTCTTTCATCTGACTCAAGTGCAAAATTAATCCTGGATGGTTGTGTCCTGCTTCCTCCCTCTTCCTTTTTTTTTTTATCCTCTCGCTCCTCCCTAAATTGATGTTGTTTTGATCTAGAGCCGTTTATCTGCCGAGTTAGTTTAGTGGTTTTCACATAACACGGCAGAGAGGGGGACAGAGAGAGAGAGAGAGAGAGAGTGATAAAGAGACAAAGAGGACAACATACAGCACCGTATATCAGAAATCACCCTCACTTCACCCTTCTCAAAATACACAAACAACTCAGATGAGGAGTATCTCATTCCAGAGAAGTGTCATACACTACAGTGGAGTTAATTTTTTTGGCGCACTAGAGCAGCAGCTCTCCAAACAAAATGATATTTTGAATAATTGTCATACCTCTTGATTAGATAAATAAGCCAGCTGCATCCAGCATCTCCCGTAGAGTAGCTATGTGACCTAAATGTGAAAATGTCACTTGACAAGATTGTAGATAAGATACTTACACTGTGCTCAAAGCACAGTTTATGGGAATCATCTTGATACAGGTCAAATGTAGACTGTCAACCTGAGACTATTATGTTCCTCCTAAAATAAAATGAGCTAATGGGAAGACACTCTTAGACAATAGCCACCTGACTTCCCATGCAGAAAACTGGCCTAGGCTGGTGTGTTGGTATTAGCTGTCTCACAGTCTGGACAGGCCAGACTGTTGTCTGGTTTGAGAAGGGTTTTGGACACTTTTCAGTTGGACTCCAAGCTAATTCAGCTGGGTGTCTAGTGTAAAGCCGCTAATGCCAGCAAACTTGTTTAAACTACTGTATTAAACATTTGTTTCTGTTTTGGCATATACAGTATTACGGTTTTAAGAATGTCAATGGACCGCACAAAGGGTTCTTTATTAGCATCCATCCGTTTCAATTGCACAAACGTTTTCATAGTGAAACAAACAAGGTTGTTTAGATTATTAAAATCATCTTTACACCAAAAACGTGGGTATTCCAATGGTTTTCATTGCCAAGGTGGCACAGAGGATGCATTATGGCATGTTTATTTACACAGACAGCCTAATGCTGCTCAAAGGCAACATAAGTTATTTATGCCATATTTACACAACAACTGCATAATGTTATGATATTCATGTAATTTTAAATAGTCTACATAAAATATATAAATTATGTAATAAAACAAGAAAAAAAAATGTAACTCATTATAGAGTAGGGCTGCAATATTATGACCAAATTTCTTTTTTTCTGTGTAAAGCCAAAGCATCATATTTTTAAGATTAGGGGGAATAATAATAAATTCAAATCACAATGTTTTTTTGTTTTTTGTTTTTTTTTTATTTAAATTCTCATGACTTCCAATAAGATGATTGTTTATAAGTGGACATTTAACAAATATTACTGTTCATTAAAATGGTAAATTTTGTATTACTGTATGTATATAAGTGGCATTCTAAAATCATATTCTTGAGTGAATATGTTATGGGTGAACTATCCATTTAAGGCTGTTGTCTATGTAGGCTACAGACAACAGGGGAGTTCACAACAGGGGTAATGTATACAAAAAAATAATGTATGAAAAAAAAGAAAAAGCATGTCTCACACTGACCTACATGAATGCATCACAGAGCAGCCGCTGTCAGACATGCATAAACTCATAAACACACAAGAGATTTGTTTATGTGGGTAAAACTGGCACTCACTGTGCAAAATCCCCAGTCAAGTTAACCTGAACCTCATAACTCAGTGTGTGTGTGTGTGTGTGTGTGTGTTTGACAGAGAGAGAGTACATGTATATGCAGGCAAACCATTCATTACAGCATTTACATAATTTATCTGCTCACCTAGTCCTGTTACACAGGCTTTTATAACCGACAGTGTTAAACACTGTGTGAGTGTGTGTCCACGTCCATGCAAACGTTGATGCATATTGGGTCCTCAGTGCTGTCAGAGAAACCATAATTCTTCACCTCATTTTCACCATAAATTCAGCGCGTGCACATCTTTATAGCATTTTGTGTGAGGAAACTGGTCTCAAATCCTGCAGTCTTGTTCAGCTTATTCTAGTCAAGAACCACCCACTTTGGAAGAACAGATTAACTCACATTTTAAGAAATTCATCATGGTTTTTATGTGCGCAAAGAAATGCGTACAGTGCATGGGACAAATTTAATAATCAACAGCATTAGTACTGAATGACCTCACCGTACAGTCAAAAGTTTGCGAATTCTCCTGTTCACTCAGCTCATGTTTGCGCCACAAACTTTTTTCAGTCAGTGAGTTTTTCCACAAGGTGGCAACACTGCCTTGGACCACGGTTTCACAGTCGAAAAAGAAATAATTGTAACTAAAATAAAATACAATACAACAATAGATGAGCACTTATGTGTGGAAAATAAGAGATTGACACAATTCAATTGAAATATGTACAGTACAAACGAATGCTTGTCAGACGATTAATCGCGATTAATCGCATCAAAAACAAACTTTGTGTTTCTGTGTGTGTGTGTATATATACACTAATATATAGAAAATATGTACATGTATTTACACATATTACACATATCTACACACACATATATTATATAAACCAAAAGTTGTTTTTTTTGACGTGATTAAACACGAATAATCGTTGCCCAGCACTACTTGTATCTTTAAAACTGCTTTTCTTACTTAGATATTTTGTCTTGTTTTCAGCAAAAAATATCAAAATATTTTTCAATTAAGAAGAAAAAATACTGTCTTGTCTTAGGAACAAACAAGACAATAAACAAATCTTAATTAAATGAGTTTTTCCTTAGAAAAAGCAAAATAATCTGCCAATCGGATGAGCAAAATAATCTTATTCTCACTGAAAGCTAAATTATTTTGCTTACCCCACTGGCAAATAAAATCAACTATCATGGACTTTTTTTCAGAGATATTTTTTTTTCATTCCTCAAACAATGCTTGAGCTATATGTGAAGATGATGTATGTGTGAAATTGCTCTTTGATTTACTGAATGAAAATCAAATCCTTCTCAAGAATGTCTCCTTAAACACTTTTTCTACTTTGAGAAAAAAAAATATATGTATGTCGAGTGCTGTTGCTCTATGTTTTTGACTTTATACACAAAGGGTGTAATCTTGAAAAGGCTTGTAATGCATGATGGCCCAGAGAAATGTATAAATTATATTAGTGAACATGTATTACATCTCAGTTAATCATCCCCTAAAGCAGCTTCAAAGTATTTTGTAACTTTATGTCATTAGCCTGAGGGGAGCTTGAATAGAATTGAACTATACCCTTCTCAAACCCTACTCATAAGTACTGTAGGTGATAGCTTGGCAAGCAACATTTTAAAAGTACATTTCTCAACCCTGATACAAGAGAGCCAAGTTGCTGTATCAGATTATCTATTTTTTCAGCAAAGTAGTTTATCCTGGGAATGAGTATAAAAATAATATAAATTAGTAACTTGACATATAGCAAAGCGTAGCTTTTACGATATCCTACATTAAAAGTTGGCCATATTCCAGCTGCAATCTAAGTCTGACATCATCATCATATATGCCATCACAGCATAAGTGATCTGAATATGAATTTGTGCGTACACAGCACGTCGCTATGTACGCTGTGTGCTTAAAGAGCCTAGAGCATGTGAACGTGTGTTTATGTGCTTTCTCCAATCTGGAAGTCCCTGACTGCTGCTTATTTATGATGATGCAATATTCGTGCCCTTCAGAGGATGCAGGTCAAACCCTCTCTGCACCAGTAATGAAGACACCAGTGCCTCCCACACCGTGAAATTGCATGAAACATGCAATATGACACAATGAAATATACATGATGGGATTTTTGTCACATGTAGCCCCATGATTTTGAAAATTATGGTGTGGAAAGGACAAGAATTCATCAAGACACCTGTATAATGATTAATAATCTGAATAATAATCATAAAGAGTGACCAGACAACCATGATAATGTCAGAGAGCAGTGTCATTTTAATGTCAATTTTCAGAGCTAAAATGATATATTTACAGTTTATATGTATATACAGAAGTGCTTTCTCTCACTCACATAAACCCTTCTGACTGCAGTAGCATGATATGATCTATTAATTTTCTTTTTGTTTCACATTCTCATTACGCCACAATTGTTCACGAACACAAACACTGCATGCTGTGTTATGCAAATGAACCCTAGCCAACTCCACCTCTAATAGTTTGTTCTCATTTGAGGGACCGGAGGTCACTCTCTTCCTGTATCGGCAACACCATCTGACAAGGGGACTTGACCTGCTGTTGTCTTACAAATGAGAGGGAGAGAAAAGCTCAGCCAGAGGAACGGTTCTCTATTTAATTAAAGTAATGATTTTATTATCAATCAAAACCAGCATTTGATGAAGTTACAGTCCCAGAGGTGAAAACAAGATTTACGTCTTTCCCTCCTCATGCAGTATTTTGTCAGTATTTTATTTATTTAAAAAAATAAATTTAAATGAAACATTAAGTGTATGTGCAATGAATTCCTTTTATAAAATAAAACATTAATCGCATAAAAAGACAACAAAATGTGGATGTGGCACCAAGTGTATTTAATTATTGATGTGCTTTTTATCCAGAAAAACCAAAAGTAAATGGGTCAGCGCTGTTACGCAGTACATTTTCAACTCGAAGCTTTGAAAAAAAATAAAATAATAAAAACTCTTTTAAAAAAACGCTCTACTAAAGTTTAACTAAATTACTTATAAATTTAATTAATTACACAACACCGTAATAGCATTCATTAAATCAATTGCTAATACTCACTAATGTTTGGGCTCCAAAAATGATATCACTTCCTGGTGCATGATGGATGGAATGAGATATTGAGGACACAGGTAAAAAGACATGAAATGATCATCAATGTTGTTGTGAAATCATTAAAGAAACAGTTTGAATATTTCTTAATAAATTGTAAGATTTCCATGCTGAAAGCCTAAGGATATGGGGGAAAAATGACAAAATCCATGCAAACCAAATTAGTGAAGTAAAATAATTTCCAATTCAATCATACGTTCCGTTAATTGTGATATCATTATTGAACATAGCTTTTAATATTTTATCCAGTATATTAAGACACATGATGGAGACACAGCATGAATGACCCAAATACAATATTAAATACAGCATGAAATAAAAGCTGTCAGATCTAACTTATCAAATTTGATAGGTTGGGCTACATTATTTTTTATTTATATGAGACTGATTTAATAGTTTGTACATAATGCGTTCTACATTTCACCCTAACGTTTTATTTCTCCATACAACACACAAAAAAAGTTACAGAATGGTATTTCACTTTCGGTGGAACTGCACAACAGGAGGAAGATAGATGAATTTCCTACTGTTCCTCATCTTTGAATTAAAAGAGCAACAGGATGTCAAACCCGTTCGCGAATCTGAGATGAAACACAGACTCACTCCTCAGCCAGTTATCAACTCTTTGTGGGTTGTAGGAAACTGCATTAATAATGTCCAGCAAGGCAGTCATGGTCCCTAATTAAAACACTTCCCAGTGGGAGTACACAGGACAGGGACAGAGAAAGACAACGATGTGGAGAGACAGACAGAGAGGGGGACGGGATTAGTGAGGGCCCAGGGACACATAAAGAGGTGGAGCCACAGCTGGAACGGTCATGTTGCCAGAAATAGACATGAAATATGAAAAACTAAAGATGAAATGGGAAAAGATGGAGCAGAATAGGAACACGAGACTTTGAATGAATATGTGTAATATTTTTACAAGCCTTTTTACTACTAGCACCACAAACGTATGTGTGTGTGTGTGTGTGTGTGCGGTGTACGGTACAAGGACAGCAGATGTGTTGATAAATGTGCTGCCATCAGGGCTAAAGTATGATGTGTCATTGAAGGCCTAGTGATCAGACGTCCTCTCTCTCTTTCTCTAGCCAAGTTTTCTAACACATACACAAGCACACACATTTGCAGTGCCATTGCTGAGACATCCCTCAAAACCAAATGAAATAACGCTAAATAAAAGAAACAGGCAAACATGGTTTGTTAGTCACCAAATAACGTCCAAAGCAGGGTCAAAAGTTAGAAAAATGCTTGTTTTTATCTTTCTTCCAGAATTTCATGCAACATTTTTCATTTCAAATTATATTATCAGCATGACAAACCTAATGATATTATCCAGCCGATTTGAAAATATTCCAAAGAATATTTTGTGCTTCAATGGAAGCAAAAATATCTGACCTTTTATATAAATCAGTTCAAATTATTAGTGACAAACTCTTAAATAAAGTAGAATACAAAATATTTAATTTTCCAAAACATAAAAATATGGTGTTCTGATATCATAATCATTAGTATTACTGTTATTATTAGCATTTTATTTAATCTATCTATGTCTTTATTCATCTATCGCGATCTTACGTGTGTATATATATATATATATATATATATATATATATATATATACAATATATACTCACACACACATACATATATTGTGTGCTGTCTATTTTAGAGGTATATATATGTATATATATGCTCACTAAAAATAGATAGCACATAATGGCACACTTTATTTCCATAGCTGAAGTCTTACGAAAGAAGCAAGAAAGCTGGAGGAAAAACTGATTTGTTCACTGTAGGTGATCTTCATTAAATAATGTAGCCTGTTAAAAACAGAGTACTAGATCCTGTTTGGACAATTCAAGTGCATTTGAAGGCCATTAGAGCCCTGTGCCATGTGTGGAGGAAATCACTAATGAACAGAGAGTTATATTAGTCTCTTAATAACCGTGTGTCTATCTGTGTAGCGGCTAGTCCCACTGCAGTCATTTGCTGCCATTTTCTCGCCTACCGTAGCAGCCCGGCTTCACAATTATTCTTCTTCATGATAGCTTCCTGTCAAACAGGAGGCTTCCCCCTATTCAAATGAATGGCTACTGTGTCCCACCAGAGGCAGAACACAGGTCTCAGATCAGGAAAAAAAATGGCTTCGGAATCCATTCAGAGCTCTGCTGGTGCCCTTTTAGTGTGCAGCGGAGCTGGAATGGACGTTAAGAGGCTGCTGGCTCCGCTCAGCATTTGCGTTGATGACCTTGATGGGTCAGAGGAATGAGAGGTGTGTAATCGGCAACAGCTTTTTAGCGAATCTCTGCAGACAATGAGCTGTTTAGTTCGCGGGCAGAGGTAGATAGTGTCTGTGAGGAGATGAAATGTATGATAGAGAGAAAGATGAAGAGAAGGAAGAAGAGAAGATATGTCTTGTGTGTTATGGGGTGTGTGTGTGTGGGGGGGGGGGGGTTAAACTGTAGATGCAGCTATTGATTTCAACCCTACCGTGTGTTTGCCATTGTAAAAATACAAGGACATGTTATAGACCACATCATATTGACCAACCTTTGACACTGACACTTCCAGATACAGTACATGTATGCAATGCATTCATAATAGAGAGAGTTACACAATATGTTAATAATATAAAAGTATTTAACATTAAATATAAGATAAGTATAAGATAAGTTAGTCTGGCCACGCTGCCGTTTTAGAGCATTTCTGTTCCCAAAAAAGTGGGAACCAATGAGAAACGAGCTCCCCCCAAACCCCCCACCCCGGCGTGTACCGAGCAGCAACAATCGTTCGACTCTGCTGTTGCAGCTGTTTTGAGAAATTTTCATGATAGGTTTTCTTTGAAAACGGAGCAGAAGGAACTAAAGTAAGTAAAGATATTTTCCTACTGCTTTAATGAAGCTAGCTACAATTGGTTACGGTGGCTTCAGGTTCCGTCGCTACTCATAAATCATCGGAATGAGTGGTCTGATTGGTTGTAGATTCGTCCAGTAGTATACAGAGGCATCTGATGGATGCAGGTTAAGCCTGCCTCCCAGAAGGCCGGTAGTAAGGCAGCTTGGCCAGACTAAGCTCATATGAGCTTTAAAGTCTCGGAAGCCAGGCTACAAAATTTCACAATTTTTGACCAACTTGTGCAGCCTTAAAAACAAACACATAAAATATATTGAAATAAATAAATACAGTATTTGTAAAGGGGTTGAGGAGGACATATCAAAGCACTTTTTTTTAATATACATTAGCTATCTGTTTTAACCATGGTATATGGTATAGTTATAATAAAACTATAGTTATAGTCGTAATAGGAATGCTTAATGCTAATGCTATGCTGGTATTTTCCATTCTGTATGCGTCTCTGTGAACAAGATGAGTCATATCATTTGTTTTTTTTTCTGTTTTCCCAGAAGAGAAAGCCTGTACAAAGACTGACTGAATGTGTTTAAGCTACATGCAACATGCTAAAAACATGTGCTGAGGTTCAAGTTTAAACATAGCATTTAGATGCCTTTAAAGCTAATGAACTAAAAGTCACTTAATGACTTTAACTAATACACTGTAATACACAATATTAAAGAGACAAGAAGGCTATTTCTGGATACTGTATTTGGCCATTTAGCACACAGTAGGGTACAGTGTGAAGCTTCAAGCCAGTAAACAAAAACATAATTACATTGCATTCTGTGTATCTTTCTGTAATATCTCTCTCACACACACACGCACAGAGTAGAAATGTCTGCAGGGATTTGGCTAAACTGGCCGAGTGGCTAAAAGGGATCATGGCGGACATCCATCTCTTGAGAGGTTTGTGTGTGTGTGTGTGTGTGTGTGTGTTTGTACTAAAACATTCAACTGGCAGTAAATCTAGATTAAAGTCTGAATAACACTGAATGTCACGATGACTAGAAAAGCACTAAACATTGTTTTATATAATTGTAAATTATAATTTTATTGAGCTAATTCAAATTTTTTTGGTTAAGTCTATTTTCAGGTGGCAAACTCAACAACAATAAAACCAACAAGTACCGTCTACAAAGCACACTAAATCTGAGGAAAACCACCTAGACACCTATCTAGACAAAACCACTTTCTAACAGTTTCCAGACGGTGCGTCTTCAACCTGATCTCACGGCAATTCGTACATATTTTACAAGGTGGCTAATTCGAACAAATTCATACGACCTCACTCATACGATTTCTTCTAAACCTACACATCACGGGGTTTCAGACTACTTGTAAAAAATCGTACGAGTGAGGTTGTACGAATTAGCACGAATTTGGGGCCTTGTACGAATATGCACGAATTGGTCGTGACACTGTGTTGCCATTTTATTTCAACTTCTGTGACTAGACAGACATTTTAGTTAATGAACTTAAATGAGTCAGCTGTTCATTAGCTAAGAAGCTGAACAAATACACTGACACATAAATGACATACTGAAGTGAGATAACAGAATACGTTATCACAAATTAGTATACACAATCAGTTAATTACCCGTTGATTAATCAGCTGATTCATTCATTGTTGTTGCTTCATGTCAATTCTAATTATTTTCTTTATTTAGTTCTTTGTTTTGAATCATCCAATCAGATTGCAGATAACCCTGAGTCCTACATGGACCACCATTGGCCACACTTAAAAACTGGAATAGCCCACACTAGTCAAGTTTTGCCCTTAATTATTCCTCATTATATTTGATATCTGGACGCAAATAAAGTCAAAATCAGTCTGCATATTTTGAGAATGATGTCTAGTGTTTTAAAACCTGTTCACCTGACAGTTCATGGTGTGTGTTCCAGTCTTCGCACATACTGATACAAGTGCACTACTGAACTTGACTATGACCCAGCAAATGTAAGCACATGCCAGAACAGTCACAACAAACACACACACACACACACACACACACAAACACAAGATGTGGTTGAGTGTGTAGCATGGCAGGTGGCAGTTGTGTGAGACTGGTGTTAATGGCTCACCTGGCACAAGGCTCATGCCCACACATCCACACACACACAGAGAGAGAGAGAAAGGTGGTGAGATGCCAGCTGTTACCCTGGTGACCTGCATGGCTGCGAGGATCCATGAAAAGAGAGTGATGGTTAAAGACGTTGTGTGTGCATGTGTGTCTGCAGGTGGGCTGGGCCACCCGGAGGGGAAGCTATGGCAAGCATACTAATCACACTCAGAGATGGAACTGGAGATCAGTATATGATACTAGCCACATATCACAAACAACTCAAGTCAAATTCAATCCACAACCAATGAACATGCACAAAAACGAACAAGACATGGGAATATGCGTCACCCTCAGGACACTAAAACTCAGGAAATATGGAGCTGGCATCCAGCAAAGAAGCAGGTGGAATCACTCATAGGAATTGCACAGAGGTTGCTTTTTCATAGCTGAGGAAATGTAATGGAGTTCTCAGTTATATTTCATTAAAGTATCTAGGTGCTAAAAAAGTAAGGACTCTAACACAGACAAAAAGTTACTAAAGTTGTATTTTAGCACAAGCAACACATATAAAAGCAAAAAGAACAGCTTTATTTTAGATTTTAAAATGGCTTAAAGGATTGGAGCACTTCCAGAATTAAAAAATCTTGATCATTTACTCATTCCATGTCTTTCTTTTTTCACTTGAACAGGATTTAAGGTTTTTGAGGAAATCAGTGATTTTTGCACTTATAGGTCATGCATAATTTGACATGTTTACATCGTACACAATAGCATTGCATTTGCAAAGATTTGACCAGTAGACCCGCATAAATATGGTGTAGCATTACTGTACATGCTGTTTTTTTTCCTCTCAAAGATCTCCATCAAAACAAACTAATCTGAAAATTGGATGCCGTCCATACACAACAGCATGTAACATCTGGCCAGCAGCAGGTTGGCGGATCCAAACATGCAGCAGTGCTTGTGTATATACAAATGCATGTGTGTTTGAGAATATACCGAAGATGTGCTGTTAAGCTTCAGATCTTCTTAAATCTGATCCGCAAGGCTCCACCGGGAGAGGCACGACTCTGTGTACTTACGCTAATTAACCATGAGCACCCGAGATGAATAACCCCCAGGACCATGCTGGTTTTTACAAGACTCTATATCAGTGGAGAAAAACAACACAGCTGTTTGTGAGTTTTAATTCCTTGTATGTTAAGCTCACTGGGAAATCTAATGCAACAGGACATTGTTTATGCTTATATCCAACTTTTTATAGTACATCATTCCCCAATAACAATCAATCCATCCATCCATCCATCCACACATCCATCCATCCATCCATGAAATTAAGGGCTTACATTAAAATTGACTTAAAAACAGTGAAATCAGTGAATCATGAAAAATCCATCATGACTTCCACAAAATATTACGTCGCACAAATGATTTTCCAAATGTGTTGCAAATGCATTGCTAATAAGAAGAAATGAAGAAAGTGCAAAATCATCATATTATATTGACTTCAATATTCAACATTTCCATCACAAGAATTTTTTTTTTTTTAAGTTTGAAATTGTAATACAATTTTATAATATTATTGTTTTTATTGCTTTTGATCAAATAAATATAGCTTTGGTGAACATAAAAGCCTTCAATACATTACTAAATCAACCAATCGAACTTTATAAACCGTACCAACTGTTGTTGTCCAACAGTTTGGTACTAATACAGACGATAAACAGCTTTTACCAAAGATGAAAATGCTTCATGTGTCTGTTTGGGTTGGGTTTTTTCAGAAACATGCGAAAATGAAAGGTTTTTGGTTCTAATCTATTCTCTTTTGAACAGATTCCACAAATCAGACAAAAATGAGACATTTTGTGAGCTGCAGTGTGAAGATTCAAATCCATTCTATTTTACATCTGATTGTAAAACGATCCTCCCTGTTTAGAAATGGGACGAGAGCGTACCAGAGGGCCATAAACGCTAACGAACAACGCATGTAAAGACTTTGGCTCGGAGTGCCAGTGTGAAGCATTTATCACCAAATGCTGTCTGTAACAGTCCAATAAATGATGAATGATGGAAGGAGGCTTCCACAGCACCTGCTCCCCTCATAACAATGGCAACGGATTAGGACAGGGTTGAGGAAAATGGCAAAACCTGTTAGCCAGCGGGCCGAGACAGACGTATCGCAACAGAAAGAGAGAAAGATAGAGTGACAATGGATGGCGACGAAAAAGAGTAAGTCCATCTGTTACTACAATGGCGCTCCAAATGCTGCTCCACGGCTGATATTTACATGAGCTTATCCGGCGCAGCTCATTCCCAATACAAATTTACGAACAAGCAGCTCTACCAGAGCAAAACACGGTAGCAACACAGCCACAAATGCTATGTAAATAACAATACAGCAGCAATAGGTCAGGTGGGGGAAAAGGAAGCTGGTGTTTCCATGGAAATGGCAGGACGGAGAGTTTGAGGTATTGCACAGGTACGTGCGCGCACTTAACTCAAACTCATAAACTCAATGCAAACTTTTCCTTTTTCAACACTTGAGTCCCCTCAGGAGTGAAGCAGCTCCTCATTAATAGCTAATTACGAGCACTAGAGATACAGCTTGAAACATTATGTGGCGGACACTAAAGCTAATCAGCATTCAGACAGGGTGGCTCAGCAATACGCCTGAAGCAGCTCAGGCATTCACCGATTGGTTCGCAGCGTATCCAGGGCAGTTCCAACTACAGGCTGGGGAATATGCTTTTCAGTTGGTCATGGAGGGCTTTTGATGGGACCATGGAGAGTCTTGACTTTTAGGTGAAATTATGCACATCCTACTCAAAACAAAGTGTTCTTGTAAGTTTCTTGGCGTTAGACAAAATGTATTAGACAAGGGTTTGAAAGGGTGTAATCCAGCATGGCACGCCGTTGGATTTCTAAACAGGCGGGTTTGTTTTAAGGCCTTTATAAGGCTCTTTGAAGAACCAGCGGGATCTTTGTAGTGTGTTTGCATGCAACTGGGACGGAAAGCCTGTGTACGAACCGTGCGTGTTTCCGTGTTATGTGTACTGTTGTTTCCTTTCTCCAGAGGAGTTTGGAAGCATATGGACCAGTTCATTAGAACTAATGTGCCATAATAGTACGTTGCTCACGAGGCTTTTGCACAAAGCGTTGCCAGTGATAACAAAGCAATCATTTCTAACAAGCCGCATTAGCATAGAATCAGCTGTGAGAATCCCAGCGGTGAGCTAGTCATCCCTGCTTTCTACAACAAAGATGCCTTTCAGAGGGTAAAAATATGAAGCAAGAAAGGTGCAGGTCTTTCTTAGGTCCTCTCATCTCCGTGTTTCATTGCCTTGCTCGTCGCATTAGTCCCATTATCCATCTCAAGTGATCTGGACAATGCTAAACAGGTTCTACGTTGTGATGTGATCAAATCAGTTTAACGCTCATGATGTTCCAAACCTGTATGCATTCATTTTTTTTCTGCTAAATATAAAATAATATATTTTGAAAATCAATGGGTTCCAATGTTGTTTTTGGCTTAATTGATTTTCTCTGTATGAACAAATATAGTTGAAATGTTCTTTAAAGCACGCACGCACACACACACACACAAACATGAGGATATAATAATAATATAATTATAATGTTTATATTTTACAGTGAAATATTCCAATAATAATATGATATTAAATATACAGTATATAATTTATGTAGTACAATAAATTTATAATAATTATAATCATCATCATCATCATGACTTTTTTCATGCAGCCCTAGTTTAAACATATCATACCGAATTTCGGTTTTTATCATTATTTTAAAACTATTTAGCACATTTAGCAATAGAATTATTTAGCCTGTATGTTCAACATATCACACATTTAATCTGCTCTCAAAGCAAATCGGTACCCATTTCAAAGATTCATTTCTGTGCCTCCGAGACCCCCGGGCTTTATTTTTGTTGTCTCATTTCCTCTAAGGCTACAGGAAGTGATGGAAGCGAACCTCTCTTTCGCCTTTCTGACTGCTGTTAACTTGCTCTGACAGGGCTGCTTTGCTCTCTGTGCAGGTCTCTCACTACCCACTTCCTCATCCAAGCCTGAGTGCCTTTACAGCCACAAGGAACCTGTTCTTTTTGAATCGCCACACGTGAATGATCAGCAGCGCCGCACAGGCAGCACAGGACTTTCCGGAGGTACGTCTGAGAAAAGAGAGGTGGTGATGAGTGATAGATTCACTCCATTATGTTCTGCTCTAGGTCGAGTGTGAGAATAGTCTGATATTATTCCTGCTCATCCCTAAAATAACCACGAGATCCCCACAGGAAACCACAGCACTGGATGGCAGACTGACAGAACAAAGTAGATAAAGAGGAAGTGGAAGAAGAATTGGATGCAGTGGAAAAACGACAAGATGTGGTATTCCTACAAGGTACTAAAGATAACAGCACATCTATGTGTTGTATTGACTTAATTAAAACAACATCAGATAAATTTGACCCAGCTGACAAATTCTCAAGGAAATGTCCTTCTGTCAGCATTTATACATGCCTCATCAAAACATTGTTCTTGTAACCTTGTTTTGGAGGATTCTGTTAAGCCTTGGTTATCCTCACGGGTATTTGACATCTGTGCCTTTTGGTTGTATTTTTAACAAGTATTTTTAAGTATTAAAACTACAGTGTATTTACCATTTATGTTATCTGTTGCATTATAAAATGCAATAAAAAGACTGCTGTAAAATATTATTACCACAAAATAGGCAACTCTTTTTCTAATTTAATATATGTGGCTTTATTATTATTTATAAATTTATTTATTTATTTTCCATTATTTCTTACTATTTTGAATGAATTAGAATAAATGTATCAATTTAATGCATCCTTTAATTTATGGTTAATATATTTCTTTAACAAACAAAAAAATCTTAATGAATATCCTAATATGCATTAAAAATATGTATTTCATCAATACAAAATAATCTATAATTTGACAAATCCAAAAGCACACACACACACACACACACACACATATATATATATATATATATTTATAGATAGATAGTTGTTTAAACAAGTGCTTTTGCATTTTTTATTAAATTAATGCATTAATTTAAATAACTGTGCACTTGACTGAGAAAATGTCACACGCTGCCTTAGGCACAAAAATGTCTAATTCCAGGTTTATCATGAAAATCCGTCTTTTTGTGCAGTGATAATTATTTCAAAAAACCATGCAATATCCATCATCCATACATATTGAAGGATTTTTCAGATTGTTTTGAAATGAGGTCAAACCATCCCTACAGTGACACTCTGGTGGTGCACCGATGCCCCAGACTGGACCCAGCTGAGATTCCAAGATCAGCGAGGCATGGCTTTGACACTCTGAGCCCACTCACCTGTGCATATGGATAGTGATTTTGCGACAGATGAGAGCGGAGGACAGCAGCCTGCGAAAAATGCTGTCAACCTGCAAATCTCCATATACTGTACATGCAAGAGCCATTTCCCAGTGATTATACTGAGTTGATGGGCCCATCCGGAGAGACACGAGGAGAAAGGGAGGGGCAGCTGGAGCCCCGCTGAGTGAATTCTAATCAAGCCGACCCTTAATCACTAGGTGTGAATGAGGAGTGGGTTTCGTTAAAAGTTGAGGTCTCTTACTAGTATTGCACTGGGATTGATTGCAGGAGAGATTTACAGCCGCACCAAAGCACCTTTTTACTCGCAGCCCGCCATAAACCACAGCAGAGCCGCTGAGAAGCCATGGCAACGGGAGTCCAGCACGTACGCACATCCCACCGACCGCAGCTCCAACTGGGAGAGAAGAGGATCAGAGCAGAACAGAGAGAGAAACGGGACGCATAGACACAACCAAGAGTTTGCAAAGGAAGCCAGCAATTAACTGCAGCAAACTGTAGCTCACTTTCGCCCAATTGCTTTGCGATTCGTTTTGATGATGTCTTGCTGAACATTTTGTACCTCCTGTTTTTCCCCAGCCTGTGAATAAATTATAAGTCCGCTTTTTAAGAGATATACATCAACAGATTCAAGACAGCAGTGGTGCAGAAGAGCAAACGCCAATCCAGAAGGACTGAGAAGGTGCTGTAATCACAGTACAAACCTAATGAATTTTGCCTCCAACAAGATAAACATTATTTGAGGATTATCTGTGAACACATATTGCACATCAGAGCCCTTTTAAAGATAATGAATTACGCTGTGCACACAATAACACCTCACTCTTTGTCTCAACTCTGCCTTAAATCTATTGATATACTTGTAGTACTATAAGAACATGGCTGTTGACAGATACCTGTTTTAAAGGCATAGTCTACCCCCCAAAAAAGTTCATGTTGTTCTAAACCTATATAAATTCTGTGCAACACCAAAGTTGATTTCTGAAGAACATCTTAGCCTGAGATGAATAAGAATGAAGGCAGGGGCTGTAGAGTTTCAAAAACATAAAACGTCATAAAATTGGTCCATGCAAATTGTGCACTATTACAAAACTTCTGTAACCAATGTTAATTCTCATCATTCACTTACATTTTACAGAACAGTGAGCTGAACTCATGAACAAGACATTCAGAAGAGTAAGGTGGACTTGATCACTTGATTAGTTTAAATAATGATTTGCTTACAAATTGGATTTCAGAACTTCATGAACTTTTCATCAAAGAGCCAGGTAGGAGCACCTTTATCCTTTAACTTATAGTAGCACTGATTCAAAAATCAAATGTCAAAATTTCATTCAAGAACTGTCTTCAAAGGGCCAAAAAGAGCTCTTTTGACCGTCCAATTCATGAATGAATCATTCACGCTAGTTTTGGATCTACTGTTTCCCTGAAAAGATTTACCTCAAAGCAGCACTGATTCACAAACCACACATCAATACTTGAATCAGTGGATCTTCAAAGAGCCAAGAAGACCTCTTTTATCAGTCAGTTCAAACCAGTTTGGAGAACTTAACCAAGCAAACAATTTATTTACAGACTGGACATCAGTACTTCACTCATGAACTCTCATTGAAGGCCAGATATGTAGGGATACATATATGGAGCTTTCTTTCTTCCTTTGGGGTCTTAACAATCTCAATCTCGCTACTACTTCGAAAAAGTTCACTTCATAACAAAAATTCACCTTGTCTTTTTCCACATGAGAAAAAAAAAAAATCTGAATTTTAATTTTATGGCGAACTATTCATTTAAATCCAAAGGATACAGCGGGGAACTCTGATGTATTTTTGATCACCTAGCATGCTGAAGTTAGAGTTCCACCACTATGACCATTTGTCGAGGGAGGCTGTTATCTCTATGGTAACTGTAATAGAGGAAGAAGCACTAATTTGCAGGTTTTTTTACATATCATTCATCCATAGCACAACTCTCCAGACGCTCGCCCATACACCAGTGGCCTACAAATGTGCGAAGTCATTTTTCAGCCTGAGAGGAATCTGAAAATTAGGCTCCATTTTTGAGGCATCCAAAGAAAGCCTGATTCGACTGATTGCTGTGTGGCTGTCTAATGCGCCTGGCTCGTCAGAGACTAGATATTCAACCCTTCACACAGACACAAGTGCCTGTCAGGATCTGAGGATGACTGATCATAAAAAGAGAGGCAGAAGATGGGAAAAAGAGCGGGGACAGGATTGTAAATGGCGCTAGTTATTGAAGTTCACTCACGACTGAAGTATCTAGCCTCGGTTCACAAATAACGCTCCTTTCTATCACTGATGACTTATTTGGACTATGCTGTGTATATAAACACGCTTTTTAAGCCTGCTTGGAAAGCCTTGGGGATGACAATTAACCTCGACTGTAAAGTTATTTTATCTTTAGCTGTTGTAGCCATGGCCCTACTAAAGTAAATGAACCTTAGCCAAGCTCTCCTTTGTCTGGCAGCCGTATAATCCTTTCTACAGTATATGGAGTAAAGAGTAATTAGAGTTAATGTTGAAAAGTAGACTCTTTTCACACAACACTCTAATGACACCATAGTCAAACTGTCAGGAAATTTACACATGGCTATTCAAGGTGACTAATGATATGGGCCTGCAAGAATCAATGAAGATCTTGTGAACTGGGATGAGATTCATTCTTCGTGGCTGGCGACTCGGTTTTCAATTTTCTTTGACTTTACAAGAAGAGGAACTAAAGAACTTTTTAATAAGTGTACACATGAAAGATAAATAGTTTACTCTGTGGTCGTGTCCGACACCTGATCAATAGGGTAGTGTCTAATGAAAATGTCATGCAAATTGTTAATTTAGCTTTGTCTGGCAGTAATTAATGAGTATATTGATAATTAGCATGCTGTCGACACCATGCAAAACAAGCCCTTTGATCCAGCTTAATAGCCAATATGTATTTTAGCTAACACTTCATCTGGTGCAGCACGTCTACTGTAGTAGTAGCACGAAACTACATCAGTCCTGGCTAAGTGGGTAACATGTTGTCATCATGTATGATTAGTAAAAGCACATAAGCACTTAAGATATAAATAACAATGTCAACCAACACTGCAAAAAGTGATACTTTGTTCACTGAAAATCTTAAAGTGCCGCTTTATTTTGTTGAAAATTAGTTTTTATGCTGTGTGTAACTGAGCTCTAAGTGAATGCAAACATCCTGCAAAGTTTGAAATCTGAAAGGTCACCATGTATGAAGCTATTTTCTCTCAAAAGAAAGGGTCGACTGTGAAGTTGTTTTTAAAACAAATCTCAAACCATTTAAACTAGGGCAGGGTATTTAATTACACAAAAATAACGCATTTTAATCCCACCCGCGGAACGTTTCTCACTGGATGAGTTTCGGCTCATGAGTTTCACATTTCGGCTCAATGTGAAATCACGCACGGCACAATATTGGTCTGTTGGTTTTTTTGTTGCTTAAACTTATGTATTCAGTTATTATTCAATGGTGTACTAAAAATCCATATGAAAAAACTTACTTCTCACTGTTCTCAGGTCAAATATTTATATGCGAATAAATGCGTTAATGTATTAATTAATTACAAAGCCTCTAATTAATTACATTTTTTTTTTTTTAATCGAGTCCCAGCCCTAATTCAAACATATTTTCTACCCACTTGCTGGTCTTTTCGCGTTGGTCTGAATGAAAATGCAAATTCATTCTTTGCTCGGTAACAACAAACACTGCTTTATTATGCATTACAGGCTTGATGAAATAAAAATTAGACCAATCACTGCAGATTAGCATCACGCAGAGAAGGTAGAATATCTTTAAGTGAGTCGTTTGGGTGTAGTTGAGCAAATAAAGTAAAAAAAAAAATGCTTAGGGTTAGATATACGTAATATATTTATTAGCAGATATGAATACATTTAAAAAACAAATAAGTAAAATCTACATAGCTGCATGCTGCTGGTGCTCCCAGCATGCACCCGGGCATGAATAATTAATAAGGCCGCATGTTTTCACTGTTGCTGTTGATTTTGTCATGTTTAGTATCTTGCTGTTTTATGACGTCTAGAGTTTAAAATTGCCCATTTGTGCCCCAAAAATGTGCCATTGATTGTTACTGTTATCGTGTCTTAAGTCTGTGTGAGTGTTTAACACAACCCACCCTGCAATTGCCAGATCACTGTGTTGTCTATATTTGTGTAAAACATATATAACATTCAAAATATGTGTATATCAAGCATTACTTTTTAACTTTTCACATTTCAGTAAATTCCCTATGGAAACAAATTATAATTTTGCAAGTTATTAAAAACAAAAACTTGTTGCCCTGTTCAAATGTGTCAAATTGTTTAAGTAGATATTTAAGATACAGTGTTAGCTTTAATAGAAAGAAGGGGCTTCAGGCACAGAAGAAGAGCTGAGAGGAGATTTCCAGGCATGTCAAGAGCTGGAAGAAAGGGAGACATTAGTAGAAAAACTAATTTCCATGGTGTTTTGGCAATAAGAACTTACTTATGTGATCATTTGGAAGACAAAAAGAGCAAAAGAATACACTTAGACCCAAAAACAGTATCAATAACTACAACAATACAGAGTCAAAGCTGCTTTAACAAATGCTTCACAGACACTTGGTTTTTGTTTATTTTTGGAAAGACATTTTAGAGGTAACAACCTCCCTCAAGTATGCTCTCTGTAAGTGAAATTCTTCAAGCTGGTGCTGAGAGTGTCCCGTCCATTGGGAACATTTTTGGCACTGAACCTTATGTTCACTTATATGAGAAAGCTAACCTGTTATCCAGTACATCCCTACTATCATGTCACACACTGGATTCTAAACAAAACAGACTGAAATATATCAATCAGAGTTGTAACCTTGATCAATGTAGATGATTTATAAACTGAACTTATCTATGGTTTCCTATTCATTACTAATGTGCGCACAGTATTGCTGCTGTAAACTCCAAATAGTACAAAACACTCTGGAATGAATATAATGTATATATAATATCTGAGAAACTTGCAACACCTGCCATGCTGTACCTCTTACACTCTCAGAAAAAAAAGGTACATGTTAGTACTTAAAGAGTATGTATTTGAACCTAATAGGTACAAAAGTGCACCTTTTGAAAACGTACGGCCCCAGTAACAGTTTGGGTACCTCTATTTCTGTATACAATGCATTTGAAATAGTGCTGTCAAATGATTAATTCTAAATGTTAATATAATAATGACGTAGCTTGCTACAAGCGTTGAGTCAGAGTTCAAGCAAAGAAGCAGGAACTCCACTCTCTCAGGAACGCACATATTTTGAAACATATGATTTGAGTTAGAATTTTAAAAATAGAAATATTTTTGGTACAAAAACCCACCAATCTGCTACTGCAACCCCAAGGAGCCATTTAAGTTAGTTTTATGACGGATATATAAAAAAATTTAATAAAATAACTTTGACTGTGCTTGTCTGAGAGAAGTTATATACACCTAGGTGTGCAAATTATGGGGTTATTTTCATTTTTGGGTGAACTATTGCTTAAATGTCATGTAAAAGGATAACAAAGACAAAAATAGATCTAATCTAAATTCTGTTCCAAAAATAATTCTTCCTCCATGATCCTGTTTGCAAGGGTTCATTCGCATCTTGAAGAGGTTCACAAACATTAATAAACACATCACAAAGCACATAAAAATGCCTGGTATGACTAGATCTCATTCAGACGCTGACACGTAAACAAACTGAAGACAGATCTGGAGTCGCTCTAAAATCCTTCCCATTATTGACTTTGAGCTCTTAAAGGAACTACCCACAATCCTCTTCTCCCTTCCAGCACAATAAATCTACCTCGTTAAAGATAGCACGGCCCATGACAATCACATTATTCCTTATCAACGATTCAAACTCTGGAAGAACCACACAGAGTGATGAGCTATAGATCTCCGTCATATCCAGCGTTCATTGCCCTACATATACCTGCTCAAGGATATTTGCCTAATGAAACCAACACTGGCGCTTAACGATCGGATGGCCTCCGACATAAAACCCGAGCAAATGTGACTGTAATACTTGAATATGAGGCGAGCAGACATTGAAAATACACTCGTCATATTGTCTACTTGTCGAGAGACCAATTATAGAAATACAGCAAATCGATGTGAGTAAATGGAAAAGAGAGAAGAGGGGATGAAGAGGTGAGGGGTTGGTCCTGGAGGAAAGCAGCAACACATACCAACATTTCATCCCCTCATATCACGCATTATTGCTGCATTGATTTGTTGTCATTGATTAGCGATGTTCACGTTCAGCTGTTTTCTTTAGAGTGCACATCAGTGTGTGTGTTGTTCTGCACAGGTAGGAAATGAAATACTGAAATCCCAATTAATTCAGATGGAAAACATTGACCTGCGAGAAGTTAGGAAGGCCTGATTTGCTAGCACACTTTTCTTTCTACTCTCACGCTCTTTCCTCCTCTCCCCCTCTCTTTCTCTCTCTCTGGGAGTCATTAACATCCCTAAGAACTCCATTAACGATACTGATAACCCTCTGCATCATAGAGACAGCTAGAGTGTAGAACCCCACTGACACGAACACACACACACGCACACACACACACAAAGGAGTGTGCGAGTGTGTGCGTTAACTTCTTATCTTTAAACAGCTCTCGCTGCATCAGCCCAACGCAACATTACTAACAAATGCAAACAGTAATTTGCTTTCCTTTGGTGTTTATTCATTATTTTTGAGGCAACAATGGTTATAGGTTTTGTGAATATACTGTGGCATAAAAGAAATGTCACACTCAGAGCAGAGCAAAAGCAAAATTGCTTGTGCAACATTTCTTATTTATGAATACAGGAATATGATATAATGGTTGAAAACATAAAAATGATGAATAAAAATATAATGATATCACATGGTGATAAATGTGAAAACAAAATGTCAGTATTGAGTAACTTCTTTTTGGTAAACAGTTCAGGAAAAAATAGCTAATGGAATTGTTACGTGTGCATGGGGGAAAAAAACTACTTTTGAACAATCAGTTGAGTGAAAGATTCAGTGATAAAGTAATTTGTTACTGAATGAATCAGTAACAAATGATTTAGGCCCAATCCCAATTCTACCTAGCCTGGGCCCGCCCATACTTCCTATGACGCTACATTCATTTCGCGAGCAAAATTGGTCATGCCAAGCTGCCTTTTTAGAGCATTTCTGTTCCCAAAAAAGTTGGAACCAATGAGCTTCAGGTGGCTTCAGGTTCCGTCGCTACGCATACGTCATCGGAATGAGTGGTCTGATTGGTTGGTGATTTGTCCAGTAGTATACAGAGGCATCTGATGGACGCAGGTTAAGCCCGCCTCCCAGAAGGCGGGTAGTAAGGCAGCTTGGCCAGACTAAGCTCCTATGAGCTTTATATTCGCGGAAGCCAGGCTAAATTCTACCCTTTACCCCAACACTTTCCCCTACCCCTCCGTTTGGTGCGTTCACGTGTAGGGGTAGGGGTGTCTCCAAATGATGATTTTTTGGGACCTCACTTCAAACGAAGGGCTAAGAGAAATTTCCAACATGGCTGCTCACTCGAGCAAGCAGACACATAAATGTAAGTAATAGACAATTTTTCATTATATGTATATTACCATCAGTCTTATGTTTGTGTTTACGGTGGTGTTCTGTGAAGAAAATCGCTAAAGTTTGCTAGCGGATAGCAATGATTGCACAATATCAGGAAATATATTTTTATATACCCGGTGACTTGACTGATTAGCGACTGTTTTGTTTCCCTTACAGCCATCTGTGACAATGGATGATGACGTATAACAGTGTAGTAGTGGTGTCCCATTTCTTAGGGGAACATTTTTAACCCTTTCCCTTTCCACTTTATTTCAAGGGGCAAGGGGAAGGGGCAAGGGGTAGGCAAAGGGGTAGAAAATAGAATTGGGATTGGGCCTTAATGGCTTTGTAATGTTGCTTATATAAGAATATAGAAACGCTATGTATGAAAACACGATAATTATAAATCAAATATGAAACAAAGAGTAATAAAATAAATGTTAATAAAGTAAATGTTGTTACTGAGTAGGTTAGCCTTTAGATACAATATTAACTGTTACATTAACACTTATTTTTCACACTGCCAATATAAATAGCTCCAAAATATCCTTTGTTCCTGATAAAATAAATGTTTTGAGCAAATCAGTTGAGTGAATGATTCAATTAATCACTCATAAGGACAATCAGTGGTTTGCTCCAGCAGTACCAAATAAATGTGTTTAATTAATTAATAATGCCTCACTGATAAGATACTGTTGCTACTTGATGTCTGATGTCCTACTGAGAAAATAGGCACTGTATTGTGTGTAAAATATAAGTTACTCAGAATATTAATATTACACTCACTCTTTTACTATTGGTCTACTGTATATCTAATAGCACATTAATTCACAGGCTACTGTGGTTATTATGACTAAATCAACCAAAAGGAATATTGAGAGCTAGATCAGTTTGGGGACGAAAAAAATAAATAAATAAATAAAAGCAGCATATTTTCACAGTTTAGAGTGTAACACTCTACTTTTTAACCTTTTATGTTATTCAGAGAGACAGAGAGAGAAAAATAAAGTGCAAGATGGGACTGTGAGTGCTTTGAGGTGATTGGTTCTTGCATTTGTAATTCCATCGTATGAATAATTTCTCGCCTCAAATCACGCTGAGTTGGGTTTTGCTCACTGAGACTGGAAAAAAAAACGGGTACTTGTCCTTTATAGACCGGTACACATGAGGGTTGTTCTCAACTATAAAACAGCATTTAAAAACAGCTTGACTTCATATAATAGAATACATGCTGTAGATATTCTATGGTGACAGCAGTCCTTGGCATATTGGTTTATGCCTACAGTATACCAGCAGCAGTTATTACAAAAAGGCATGTATTTCCTCCATTAAACCAGTGGGCGGAATGGCTCTTTTCTGTACTCATGTAAAAACCATGTTTTCTCTCCTTTGGGAAAGTTCAGAAAGGTGTGTGGAGACAGCCTGTCACCGAGAGAGCTCAGCCCCATAAAATCTGTGTGTGTGAGAGTGAGAAAAGGTGAAAAACAAGGCTTAGCCCCCCATTGTGGGTGCATAGAGGCAGCTAGTTACTGTATTCCATTGTGCCGCAGGGCTTTTAAAGAGGCTGTTAGCAGCCTAGGCTAGTTTATGCTTTTCCTGCCCCTTGGCACTCACACTGTCATGATATGGGCAAGCAATGATGTCTGTTAGCGTGTATGTGTGCTTCTATTTCTATTTCCCTTGCTCAGATACACTCAGACACACACACACTGGATGACACTAGGTGACTGTGACACCTTGTCCTGATTATTCTGTGGAGAAACATCGAAGCCTGAAATGACTCAGGTGCGTTAGAAATACCACAGGCCTTATTTTTCTGTTAATATCAATGAAATTACAGGTGAAAACAGCCAATTACAAACGGGCCATTGCCTTCATAATAAAAAGAAAGATGAGATGAAAATGGCAGAAAAACAAAGCACGCTAACAATGCAGTTAAGGAAGAAAAATCTAAGAAAGGCAATTGGTTCATATCATTCATTTATATTTAAGAATTTCTGGGATTGACCTTGAGGTGCATGAGCTGACTTCACTAGCCAGTTAAATACTACACCCAAATGCATCTTATGCATGTAGGTTTATTTAAATGTGTACACAATACAAATATATTACCACTAGACAAGCAAAGTTGGTTAATTTTTTAAGCAGTCAATATGGACAATAAATAAATGAAATGTTAAGAAATCGAAAGTGTTAGTCGATAGTGTGGTTGCTATTGTGCTCTATATGGAGGAGAAAAAAAAGAATATATATATATATATATATATATATATTAGGCCATATTCCTAATCCATTATACATATATGCAGACTAAATAACCAGTGTCAACAACCCCAATCCTTCCTGTTGGGCTATTTCAGTATGATATCATCACGCCGGCTGGTAAAAGTGATGCCTTTCTGCCTGAGAAATATTCTTCCATTATTCTCCATGCAGCACTTAAATAAGCATGTTCACGCTAACCACAGAGCTCAGCCATGTCATTTCCACATCAACCGAGTGTTGTGTGGACAGGGCAGAGAGAGCTCTTTACACACGGCCATACTCTCCAATCATACACGGGAGGAGAAGAGACGGGATTTCTGATTTTTATGCCACTTCACAAGCACATTCACTCAAACACTCAAAAACAACAAGTCTGGATACCGGTTTCTGCAGTGTAGTCTCATATGTCTGTGTACATCACATAATCAAATGCATCACACAAACCATGTAACTGAACAAAGTGCATTTATGTATGTGTGTACGTACATGCACTGTAGAATGCATGGTTGCTCAAACTGTATTCGTGACCTAAGGGTAAGGTGAGATGTTTTAATATTTATCAATGGTGTCAACAGCACGATAAAGGTTTAACAAATGCATATTTGATTAGGGTCAAAGCTGCATGTATGTAACCTGCATACATATAACACATGCCATCTATTAAGCATTCATGCATTCACTCTATCATTGAGATACATGTGGTTTCCGATTCAGCACATCCGTGCATTAGCTTCAATGATTTAGCCTTAGACTGTCAATCTGTACATTAGTAGCTGTGATTTTTCAGTGACCTCTTTTGCAGGTTATTTTGAGGTCTTCATGAGTGAGTCATTAAGTCATACCGTAAGTCATATTTCTCATGTTACAAAAACAGAGTTCTTCCATCTTAGAAACATTGCGAAGCTACGAAACATGCTACCCGTTTCTGATGCAGAAAAGCTAGTTCATGCATTCATGACCTCTAGACTGGACTATTGTAATGCACTACCAGGTGGTTGTCCTGCATCTTCAAGAAACAAGCTACAGATTGTAGTCCAAAACGCAGCTGCTAGAGTCCTTACCAGGACAAGAAAATATGATCATTATCATTGATCAAGTAAAATACACATCTTATGTAGAATACATACGAATTATCATTAAATCACATGACTACCATGCAATATATGTGTGCTTTCATCAGTTCACTAGTGATCAGTCGTTGGTGAATGATTCATCAATTTTGGAGAACTGTAAAGTTGCACACTCATACACACACAAAGTTTATGCAGAATGTTGAAACTAATGTTTTATACATGGCACATCAGTTCTAGTATTTAAATTTGATTTGAATTAATTTGCTGAGTGAATTATTCAGTGACTCAAGACTTGTTTTGTTCCTGAACGAATTAGCGATTTTGTACGAAACTGAATGATTTAAAGACTCACTCATAAAGGCATCCACTTGTCGCCACCTACTGGTCCAATGATATAACCTGCCGAAGAGTTCACTGAAAAATCACAAATACTTATAAACAGATTGGCAGTCTAAGGCTGAAGCCAAATAAAAATGTATATATAAAATAGAAAATTTCTAAACAAGAAGTCTTTTTTGAAATAGTCTATAATTGCATGTTATAATTGCAGCAGCATTCCCTGAATAAATTTGCCAAAAATGATGCAACCTACTTGAAGATTTGTTGAATATGTGAAATAGTGTGTTAGAATCTGTTTAAATTAATATTTATTAAAGCAGCATTTGTTTCTTGAAATGATTAAGGGGAAAAAAACAATTATGTATCTACAAAGTTAGCTTACACATCAGACACTTGTGCATGCAAGAGAAACCTCCACAGACTGGAAAATTGCTCATTCAAATTCTCTTAATTGTTCTAAATATACAGCCTTGCAGGAAAATAAATGAAACAGAATTGCACTACTGGGGTAAAAGTGGAAAAAAAAAAAGTTTTTAAAGAATGGTATCTTGCTACAGGAAGAGAACAAGTTGACCGTAAGTTGGAGAGGTTCTGTTAGATTGGAGGTCACCTGTACTAGAAGCTCTCAAAACTGTAAATTCACCTCACTTTTATACACAAGATTCATTCAAAAGGAAATGAAAATATATATATATTTTTTTACCACAAACTGGTACCCAGGGGCACACTGTAAATAACATGGTTATGGAAAATACCATGAATATGGAAATACCATGGCATTACCATCTGATATAGTGCTGCCACAGTATTTTTGAGGACTCCCTTTCTCATTTACTGTTGATGATTGGTAAAAAAGCTAATGGCAACAGCTGCATTGCAATTTTTCAATATGTGTTATTGTTTCAAAGAACAAAGACCAATTATAATCAAATTGGGCTAATTATAACAGAATCACACCCAGCAGAGTGTGACCACGATAACATGTAAACAAGTTTTTCTTTAAATTAAACCATTTCCCTTCTCATTGAGTTCTAACCAACAAGCAAACCAGAGTTAACCTAGAAATTAATAATAAAAAAAAATCATAAATAAATAAATAAAAAAAAACCAGAAGAATTGAACACCCCAATTTTTTTTTATTTAAATTTATATTATTTAAAATAAAATAATCAAATACACTATAAAATAAAGTATGTATATAGGATGTATATATATAATCAACAAACAAAATTGAATTTTTTATGTGACTATCCCTTTAGCTAGAACAGAAACAGTATAAGTAACCGAAAATAAATGAATAAAAATAATGACAATGAACAAAACATGTCCTCGTACATGAACTTCTGACACATCACAATACTTTCAATTCAAACCATGCCTGTCCATGACTACAAGTTTACTTGTTTACATGACTGTTATTTTTTTTTTTTTAAATAAACATTTGAAAAAAAGAGCAGTTTTTGGCTGTGAGGACTAAGAGCTTGCCACAAACGAAAAAAAGAAAAAGATTTTCCACATGAGAAAGCAAGAAAGCGAGGGGAAAGGAAGACAGGGGGGAAACAGGGAAGATTCGAAAGCTCCACAGCAGCGGATTAGTGAACAAAGTAGTTGTGAGCAGCAGACAGTGAAAGAAACAGTGCTCTCTTTACATGTTTTTAATTTCATTAAAAATGTAAAATGCCTTTGTGGAATATGCAGCAGTTGGGAGAGCGGAGCGAGGAAGAGCTCAGGGCTCCATCTAATCAAAGAGAGGCAGAAAGAGGCATGGAGAGAAACCGCCTCATCTTCCTCATGCAGAAGCAGGAGATAAACACTCCAACACATGCGGTCAAAACCTCCCCAGTCCAGCGCTCGCTCAGCCGCAGTACGGTTCTCCTCTAATCTTGCATCCTGCTCAGGATTTTCTTGTTTATTTTTCAAAATCTGCTTTCACAGGAACATTACATCAACTAGAACTGCAGAAAGACAATAATAAACCTACCCACCATGGCTTTCAGCAAAGGCCTTTCTCCGCATAACCGGAGGATATGGTCAATAGTTCAGAACAGCAGTTTTTATTGAATGATTCATTCAGTATGTTTAATATTCACCATTCACTGTTCTCATCTCAAAGCAATAGCAGAATTTCGAGGCTGAGGTGTGGCTTGGGAAAACACGTCGACAGGATTTTATGTAGTACAGTCGACATTTTATTGAAATGAACTGCACACAGCATCATCTCGGTTACCTTGAAGCTGACATTAGCATGATGTTTTGTTGAAAAACTGGCACTTTTATTTAGTTTATAGTGCCATTTTGAAACGGCCCTTCGCATTCTAAAAAGGACCGCATGGTGCAATATTAATAAGTTTCAGTGAACTTACTTCAGTGGGAATGACGACTAATATCAATAAAAGTCACTTTAAAAGGTTATGGCATGGCAATTCTGCTGGAAATCCAGCTAAAAGAGTGTTTGGAATATGGTGTCTGGTTTCTAGATGGACCAAACAACTCATCAGTTGGTGGTGTAAGCTCTTGAACTCTGCGGCATGAAGTGTCTGTCAACTATAGTGTTACCCAGTGGTCAAATGGTCAACACAGCACTCAAAGATCAAACAGTTTTGACTTAGACCCCATTGCAACTGACCTTTCGAAGCACAGCCAGCCTACTTGCATTACATACCGTATGCAATGTAAGCTTTTGCGTCGACAGACGCAAGTCTTTGATTTTCACTTATCTTTTATACAAAAAATGTAAAAAGAAAAAAACTATTACATGAAATGCCTCCTTTCAAATGTATTTATATTTTAATTTACAGCCAAGTCTTAATACAAGCATTTACTCAATCAAAACTGCAGTAAAAATAGTAATTTTTCAGCAGTCATTATGTCACATGAGGCTTTAGAAATCATTCTAATATGCTGATATTGGTGCTTAAGAAGAACAAAAATTTAAAATAATAATAATGATAAAATATAATGAATAAACAAACACATGCATATGGACTAACCCAGCTGTTAAATTTTGGGTTACATTTTTACATTAAAATTAGTCTATATTTGACCAAACGGGTTGGGTTAAAACAACCTACCATTTTTTAGATTGGTAGAGTGTATAAATTATTGTGTGTGTGTGTGTGTGTGTGTGTGTGTGTGTGTGTGTGTGTGTGTGTGTGTGTGTAAACAGTATATAAAATGGTTCAAAAGGATAACTATTTGAAATATAAAACTTTTTGAAACATTTTGACAAATTTAACGCATTCTTGATAAATAGAATTAATAGCCTACTTCCCTATAAAGACTTTACAGTGACTGAAAGTATTCAGACCCCCTTACATTTTTCACTCTTTGTTATATTGCAGCCATTTGCAAAAATCATTTAAGTTTTTCTCATTAATGTACACACAGCACCCCATTTTGACAGAAAAACACAGAATTGTGGACATTTTTGCAGATTAATTAAAGAAAAACTGAAATATCACATGGTCCTAAGGATTTAGTATTTGGTAGAAGCACCCTTTTTTGATCTAATACAGTCTTTTTGGGAAAGATGCAACAAGCTTTTCACAACTGGATTTGGGGATCCTCTGCCATTCCTCCTTGCTTATCCTCTCCAGTTCTGTCAGGTTGGATAGTAAACGTTGGTGGACAGTCATTTTTAGGTCTCTTCAGAGATGCTCAATTGGGTTTAAGTCAGGACTCTGGCTGGGCAATTCAAGAACAGTCACGATCTCAAGGATGATCAGAAGAAATGGACAGCACCTGAGTTAAATATATGAGTATTTTTCTTTTTTAATAAATCTGCAAAAACAGTTTTTCTGTCAGTATGGGGTGCTGTGTGTACATTAATGAGGAAAAAAAAACTTCAATGATTTCGTCAAATGGCTGCAATATAACAAAGAGTGAAACATTTAAGGGGGTCTGAATACTTCAGGTACCCACTGTATATACAATAAAACTGTAAAAGCCTGATTAGCGCCTTCCTTGCCAAAAAAAATACAATAAAAAATAAATAAGAGCGTACCATAACCAGACAATTTTGGATTTGAAATGATAGCTTTCCTATTAATTAGCTTAACACAGATAAGATTACTTTGGTCAACAGGCTTCACCAGCTAATTTGGTTAACCACATGTTTATACCAGTCCTCCAGACCAAAGTAGCACAGATTACCATGAAGGGTACTTGTTTCAGGAGGGCCCTCACTCTCTGTCTACAATACATAAACATATGCTAACGCAGAAGTTAAGCGGAAGAGACAAAGCCTCCTCTAGCTTTCTTTCTTTAGCAGTTTGATGCAGTTGAAATGAATTAGCTACAGCAGTCCAATCCCATCATGCCACAGCTCCTTCAGAGAAAAAAAAATACACAAATACATAAATCAATTCCAACGATTGCACGCTGACACATGAATAACTGTACACAACCTTCAGACCCTCCCTTCTCTACTGCGCTCTGCTCTGCAAAAACAGCCCCTCCCTCAAAGCCAATCTTTAGTTTTCCTCTTCTAACCTACAGCACCAGCAAACATTTGAATAATTATGCAAATTTTCATCCAGAAAAGTGTAAAAATAATGATCAATAGCCTATGAAAAATGAATCAGGACAAGACGAAGCATCTCCGTAAGCTCTTCCTCTCTCAATCTATCTTGCCTCTCATGATGAAAGAGTTCAAAAAGATTGAGAGTTAAGTATGTAAATATATAAAAAATAAAGCAAATACACAAATAAATGAATAACCAGAAGCTAAGCTGAGAGGACATCATTGCCAGACGCCATTTAAAGAGTTCATAATTTCCCAGCAACTGCCCCAGAGTTTATTTTTTTCATTAAAATTTTTTTTTCCCCCACATGAACACTTACCTAAACAACTTTCAAGCATAATTATAGGTCAGGATATCAAATGTCTTCAGATAACATATATAAACACCAGTTTGCCTCTCACTATGCTGTAAAATATGACTTAGTTGTAGATAAACAATTACTGTGCATCAAATATTTCATTTTCCGTTGCGATTACTGTCGTTGTTCATCATTTCCACACGTAGAGCAATCAAAATATGGGTGGCCTTTACAACAGATGCTGCTGTGGGATATTTGTGAATGGGAGTTGTGTTTGTGTGTGTGCATTAGGTAAAGAGAGAGAGGTAGAGCTTTATGAATAGCTCAGAAGGAACGAGGTGACAAGGCTGTATATCATAACACAGTAATCCTGTTCGCACAGAAAACAATGGAAGTAACTGATACCAGGCCAAGAACCGCTTTCTCGCTCTCGTGTACGCTTGCTACCATTCTCATAATCCTATATAGTGTGGCCATCCTGCTGGCAAATGTTTGTAAAGAATGAATATATTTCATAATGGCTGAACAGGCTGAACAATAGAATGACTGTATTAATGAATTAATTGATGGATGGATGGGCTCTTTAGAAAGTAATCCCACTTTTATATGAAGATGGGTATTATGGAAAAACATGGAG
>JAUMHQ010000044.1:10770256-10783189 GCA_032361165.1 Enteromius paludinosus | reverse complement strand
ATATAATACACTATTAAAATTAAAATAATATTATTTAATATATAATTAAAAATATGCAACAAATTAAAATGCATATACTGTATATATATATATATATACACACACATATACACACAAGAAAGTAATCCCACTTTTTATTATTAAAATGCATGTATATATACAGTATATAGTTCATTTTTAGGAACAAATTAAGATATTTTGGATGAAACCTGCTTTCTGAACCTGCATATAGACAACAAGGGAACTACCATGCACAAGGCAAGACATTGTTAAAACAGTCCAGGTGATGTCAGTGGTTCAACTGTAATTGTATGAAGCAAAGACAACAAAAGCAACAACTTTATTCAACAATTTATTCTCTTTCATGCCAGTCTTTGACGCGTGTTCAAAAGAGTACCACAATGTTTTCTTTGACCACAAAAAGTATACTCATAGCTTCATAAAATTATGATTGAACCACAGATGTCACATTAACAATTCTTATGATGTTCTTACTACTTTTCTGTGCCTTGAATATGTCGGTTGTGTTTCCTTAAAAATTCCTTAATTTGTGTTTCCAAGATGAACAAAGGTCTTACGGGGTTGGAACCACATGAAGGTGGGTAATTAATGAGTAATTAATGACAGAATTTTCATTTTCGGACTAACTAAATTTTTTTTAATTTTAATTCTGCCATCATTTACTCACCATCAAGTTCCAAAACTATGGGAGTCAGTTGCTACCATCAACAAATGAAGAAAAAAAAATAATACAAATTTTAAGGCTTACTCAAAAAAATCAATAAAATAAAAAAATAATAAATAAATAAATAAATAAAAATCACACTCTCAGAGTGTATGGAGATTTCACACATAACACCCACATATTTAAAAAGCAATATTAGAGTTATTTTAGGAAAGAACAAAATATCCTAAATGCTTCTTCCTCTTTTGTCCATATGATTCTACTGATGTAGCCCCCTACTTCAAGTTTTAACTACTTCTGCTGTTGTAAAGCATCTTTATTCCAGTTACTGTCTGTCATCTGAAACCGCTCTCAAACCCCTTGGAAATAAGACCCGTCCAGATGCTGACAGAAGCTATAAGCATGTGAGACGTGTCTGGGATTTTTTTGGCGCCGTTCATGACAATGCAAGCAGCATGAATCTGGCAGTGGATATTCGGGATCTCTTGTTTCTCATCTGCATCTTAGCTATGACGTGTGGCCATTTACATAACATTCACTATGACTGGCTGCTTAAAATACCAATAATCAGGGTCAGGAATGAATTAGATTAAGATGTTACTGTACATACTTCTCCCAATTGCTTTGATTAGTCACTAAGAAACGTGGTTATTTAACATCCGTCTTGTGGTTTTGTGAAGCTTATATACAATGAAATAAACAACATATTTCTTACATATCCATTTATATTCTGCCAATTGGAGAATTGGAGGATTTTGTTTAAATAATATAATATGTTTATTCATCAAGGATGCATTAAATTGATCAAAACAGAGACCGTAAAGACATTTATCAATAGACTTTTCATTTTTGGGGTGAACTAAGCCTTTAAGAGACTCCTTTCAAAAACATTTGGAGGCCTTTCTCATCATATACTGATCTACTGAAACGCTGATTACAATATTTAATCAGTCGACAGCCCACACTTACCACATACAGAACAGTAACAAGCAAATGAATCGAAAAGATCCACATTAACACTACGCTTATACAGTTGTCACTTCAAAAACCAGCGCTGTGTCTGGGCTAACACATCTCAAACAGAAGAGTTCTCCAGAGTCCACTTGGTTAGCATATAGATTGCCTGCATGACTGCTCAGCCTATAGAATGTAACATATAGCGAGGTATGTGTCGACACAGCCTGCTCTCGCTAACATTAATCTACATTAAGTCAATGGTAATCCTACTGGAGTCATACGGAGTTAAAGCAAGCTTTGCTGTGTAGGCAAAGTTTTCCTCAAATGATAATGATTACGGTGAGACTATACGAGTGTACGGTGGTTGTGAAAGTAAAAGCGTGTGAGAGAGGTAAATGAAGAGGCACAGACTATTCTAAGAGTGCCAAAGATTTTGTGTAATGATGAAATAAATTCAACCAAATGAGGAAATTATTGCTTGCTTGTAAACGTGGGTTTGTGATGCTTAAAATGTTGCAGCACTTATATGCTGGCAAATGCTTTCACTCGTACAACTGTACGTCAAATGATTCATTAAAAGTTGAAAGTTTAATTTTAATAAAAGTTTTTGTTTGCATAATGTGTGCAATATATTGCATGCATGTGTTTGTATTTATATATACATATTAAATATACTTAGTAGACATTGTGTAACAAAAAACATTTCTTTTGGATGCGATTAACAGACAGATTAGATTGTGTAATTTAGACTGTTTGATGTCCATATACACAAAGAACCATCAATATATATGATATTTTGCATATAGTGTCAATTTAGATTAAGTGGGGCATTTTTTTCTACTCTATTGAATCATTGTACCATTCACTCAATATTTGTGATTTAAAATGCAATTTAATTATTTAATTAAGCACATTAGTATGTCAAATAGCTCTGAAAACACCAAATGAAAACATTTTCAGACACTACATATACATATTAATTTTGTCAATAGTGTGTCAGTATCATTCTGTCCTGTGGTTATTGTTATCAGAATAAGACAAATTCACATCCAACAATTCTGGAGTAATACCCAAAATCTATTTTTTTATGGATCGCTGACCACATTCTGTACTGTATGTCTTTTGGGAAAGACAAAATAAATAAATTTGATAGGACTTGTACAATGTTTTCTAAAACATACAACATGTATTTGTATAAAAACGAAATATTACAAAAATTAAACATTTTCCTCCTTAGTGGTTCAACGAGAAGCACTGGTTTGGCTTGACATCCAAAAATGTGCCCCTTTGAAGAAAGAGATAAAAAGGGAAGACAAAAAATGAATAACAGGGCTGAAGGAGAGAGGAGGAAAAACATAGTATCTTTTCATGGAGTTAGGGGCACTTGAAATGCACACAAGGGCTGTTCACAGGCAGCATGATCAGTATTCCAAGGCAAGAGTCAGGGTGCAATATTCACTCGCTGAGGCAGTTGTTTATTGCGCTTTCTCATTTGCAATACTGTGCATGTCAATTGATGTGCTATGATGCTTTGGATTACTTTTTTTTCTTTCTCTCCTTCAACCATCCAATTCATCGGTCTCTCTCTTTCTCTCTCTCTCTGGTAGCTCTAAAAAGAGAGTCAGTATCCACTAATGAGTTCAGCTCTTGGAGCTGTCTGGTCATTCTGTATGACACCTCATGGATTGTCACATCCTGGAGATGAAGCATGGAGTTGAGTGTATCGGTGGGAGGAAGTGGGCTCAGTGAGTCATGAAACTCATGTCTTTATATTCACCTGTGGATAAACTCTCTAAAGTCAGCCTGAAATTCAAATTCCTATTCAAGTAGCACCTATATACTTCGTTTTTTAATGCAAGTTACTGGTCCTAATGTGCATGAATTACCGGTACTTATTATTCTAAAGAACAACAACACTGAAATCTTTAAAATATCTAAAACAACTTTCCAATCCCTCCCTTCAGCCATCTGGCTCCATTCTGATATGTAACACCCACTTTTCTCAATCCAATCAATTCACAATATAAATAAAGTTCATTCCACCAAATATATATATTTTTTTTTTTTGCTTACTAAATACCTTATTTGACTCTGAGATACACTAGAATCCAGGTTTAAATTAGTGTGTGAACTGTGGTTTTATTTGAATTTATTTATGTTTTTATTGAAGACAGTAGCGTGGTTTTATACTTGGTTAGTTTTTTTGGACCTTACATTATATCATATTATAAACAATTATTTAAACTTGCATATATACATATAGATATATTAACATTACTATTTAATATTATAATTGATATATAATTTTTTATACCCATATACTAGTAATTTAAGAAAGCAAGAAATAAAGAAAGAAAGCAATGAAAAGGAAAGGAAAAAGACCGTTTTAAACTTTTGGACCCCATTGTATATTATATATGACATGTTTTCATATGATCATGTCATGGTAATACCATGTTGTTAAAAAAAAAATCGAATTAAAAAAAAAATAAAAAGAAATAAATATAAATCACTACTTCACCATACTAACACGGTATTATTATTTTATTATTTATTTATTCTACACACAGAATTTGAGAATGGAAGCAAAAAACAAACAAACATAATAAAATAAATGAATAAATAAAAAAGCTTGGTGAATACAGGATAAGACAAGAAGGATTCTGAGAATTTTTTGTCTCCACCTCTCACCCTTTCTCACTTTTTCCTTGACAGAAAGGTGATAGAGAAAAAGGTGGATGCGGTAAAGAAGGTAGGAGGAAAAAAAAAAAAATTCGGAAAAATGCTGCAGTCCGCTCTGCTTGCCCGAGCAGGACACGGCACTGCTATTTTGAAGCTTCTGTTGCTATGGGTAACTCTCTACATCTCTCTCTTTCTCTCTCTATCTCTAATTTCTATGGCAACCCACTGTTCCCTTGGCTGGGAGAGCTCATGACTTCTTCCTCCGCTGTTTTCTTTCTCTCTGCCACTCTTAATGTATACATTCCGCTGTCCTATAGAACAGCGAGTCCCCCGCCACAAGCTTAGGGACACCCACACGCACAGGCAGACGGGAGACCGCATGAATATTTTTGACTCCAGTCAGGTATTCTCAGTGATGTCTCTTGAGGTCTGGATGACACACTTAACGCAGTGAAACAAGTGCTTGTTGATTAGTGTGCCGCTTAAGCAAGCTGTGTTCAAGACATGAGTCAAAAGTGAACAGACTTTATATATTAAAATATAACTGTTTTTATACATTAAGGCATTTTAAGTGTCTTCCACATTAAAGGGTTACTCACCCAAAAATAAACACTTTGTCACTCACTTTTCCCCATGTCGTTCCAAACCCGCAAAAGCTTAGTTTTATGAAGCGACAAGAATACTTTTTGTACGCAAAGAAAATGTGACAGTCACAAGCCTCCTGGTTTTCATCCAAAATATCTTAAATTGTTTTCCGAATACGAACAAAGCTTTTACAGGTTTCGAGCAACTTGAGGGTAAGTGATTAATGACAAAATGTTCTTTTTGGGGTGGTGTAACCTTTAACATTTGAGTGATGTAAATATTGCAATGGGCACTTTATATAAACTTGCAAATATGTAACTATAAAATTTAAAATTAAAGTTTAAAATTTAAAATTAAAATAAATTGAAAAAATCATTTAAAATTAGTTTATTGAACACAACAATAAGTTCACTGTACTAAAATGGTCCCCACAGTCACCAGATCTCAACCCAATAGAGCATCTTTGGGATGTGGTGGAACGGGAGCTTCGTGCCCTGGATGTGCATCATACATTCTCCATCAACTGCAAGATGCTATCCTATCAATATGGGGCAACATTTCTAAAGAATGCTTTCAGCACAAGAATTAATGCAGTTCTGAAGGTGAAAGGGGGTCAAACACCGTATTAGTATGGTGTTCCTAATAATCCTTTAGTTGAGTGTATATATATATATATATATATATATATATACATATATGTGTGTGTGTGTGTTTATGGATGTTTTGCCCTCCAGGTCTTCAAGCATTTACTTTCTAACTTTGAAGACCTTTATTCACCAAGAATTCTGAAAAACTCTCTAGCACAACTCTAAAGCGTATACAAACAGCCACCCACCCATCATAGGCTGCCCTGCATAGCAACACATTAAAAACACTCACAGCAACTGAATAGCAACATACTGGAAACACTTCTGCCAAGCATCACTCATGTTTTCTTCAGAAAATATAAAAAACCTTGTTCTGATTCAGTGTTTCCTTAACCTTTGCTGTAGGTGAAGCAGAAATATTGTACACACACACAGAGAGCAGTTTATCTGCTGGATGCTGTCCCATTTTATGGTTAACAAATAGGGGCTTGTTTTGTGTGTGCTCCCCAGGAAGCGGCAGTGGCATGAATAAAATTATAGGCATCTGTGCTAACACATTAGGATCTTGCTAATGGCTCCTTGGGTGCGCTCGGTTCATATTTAGAAAGGCTATCCAAATCCTATTTAGGTCTTATTGTAATCTCAAGGAGCCTTTGTGAATAAACCAGTCCAAAACTGGACGAAGAACATTTCTGCAATTCAAGTGTTTGACCATACATGTGTGTGTGTGTGTGTTTGTGTACATGTCTCTATTGCTACAACTCAGACTTGAATGCAAAAGCTGTACCTAATTGCTACACACAATGACAGAACCAAATGACTCAATCGCTCAGTCTCATCCACTCAGGATGTTTCAGATGTCTCTGCATCCGTGAATGGTCCTCCCTCTGCTCCTTGTATCTCATGCAACAATGTGATGTCATTAAATATAGAAAGACAAGCATTTTTACTTTGGCTTAAATAGTTACTTGCAGCAAAAACAATATCATGGGATTTCAAGTCCCAAAGAAAAAGTGCCTGAGGTCACCATCAAGATACATTTTCATGCACCTTAAACATCTGGATGTTCAGACATTTCTCAGTAAAATGGGTTAACTTATATATATATATATATATATACAGTATATAAACAACAGAAGTTATTTATTTGGAGATATGAAAATGTTTAGCTAAATCTAACTTTATGCAAATTAGCCAAAATGTAAAATGCAAAGGGAATAAAGATGGTGGAGCTCATATGATCCTTCTCCTGCCAGATACTGTTGTCTAATGTAGCCAAGATGGAGCAGAAGTTAATAGTAACTGTGAGGAATTCCTCTGTTCTATATGATTTGTCTCTGCCTACATACAGAGGCATAATAAAATAAAATGATGCTGGGAAAACCATCATCAGAAATCACAAGCATTTCAAGAGAGCTAGAGTCATGCATTAATAATAATTGCTCATTTTGTTCATGATATGATGCATTACACGCTGCTGCAATTTATATATTAATGCTTTTCCCTTCAGAAACTCCCAAAACTTAGCTATACATCCAACTCATTGTACTTCCCTCCTGAAATTGAACACCAGCACCAATAAAACACCAAAGAAATGCTATTCATTTGTACATAATTCGTGATTATAGGGGGAAGTTATCGGCATTTTTGTGCCGCCTGCCACATTCTTTGTTTTTTCAGACCTATTCAGTAGTTAGCATCAAGTGCCATATATCATTATAAACAGAAGAACTTGAAGAATAAGTCTAGATCATTTAAATTTTCAATTTACCTTCTGTTTTGTCAACGTATTTATAGAATTGTAAGAAAAACGCAAGCAACATTTTGGTGTGTTTTTTTTTACTATGTACTCAAACAGTTGACGCCTGCAAACCCATAATATTTGCAGCCGACTGATGATGATGACGACGACTCAAACAGAAACTCCTGGAGTTTGGATTTTTTTTGTATCTGGGCAATTTTTTTTTAAATAAAATATAGTATATTTTCAATCTGACTGTATTTGCATCAGAATGATTTTACTGGGACAGCATCACCTTGCGACACAAATACCTAAATTCCAGTTTTTTATCCAATGTGCACCACTGTTTCATCCTTGTTTTTGGTTTTAATGATGTCAAAATACTTTGTTGTGTGTTTTTCTGGGCTTTTTCAGAGAGCGCTGCCATGCAAATGTATTATTTTTTGTTCGGTTTCATGCACGCACAATACTTTGTGCTCATTCAAATTTCCATTGAAAACCCCTCAACAAAACCCATGTTTATTGGTTGAACGTAAGACAGTTTGCACCAATCTGTGCACGGGGGTCGGACTAAGTGTCAGCAATCATTCCTGTTTGGCTAAGAGGAACGAAATGCATTGGATTTCTCTGCCTAATCGATTTTGTCAAAATGCAATGATCAATAATCACGTCGGCTACGGAGCCTCTCCAATATGATATAATATCCAAATGAGACACATGATATATTTCCGAAAAGCTGAGAATCTCTGTGCCACTTTTTAAAGCAATCTGATAAGATTAGCGGTTCAAAAGTTATAAAACATTTAAGAACAATAGCTATTTTTAGCTATTTTTCACCATTGGCATGTATATAGTAAACAAATTAAATAAATCATAATTTCCCATGGTCCTGGATTGCACAATACAGAAATTTGGAAACTATTTGATTTTCCTGTTAAAATAAGTGATGTGAAAATGATGGCAGATGGTGAATGATTTTTTTTTTTTTAGCAATGTCAGCTAAGTTAGAAAATCGTTACTTTGAGTGACAACCCAAGCAGAAACATGAGTTTGTCAACCCCGTACATACTGTACCTCCTTCCTTCAACACACATGCTGTGTTTAATCAACAATCTTCTATTAGCCGTGTCACATCTGTCTGTTCCCCTCATGCCGCTCTAGAAGCAGCAGCAAAGGAAAAGTGTGATTATTTCACAAATCTCTAAGCAGACGATTCAATTATTTGACTTCACTAAGCATGGCTTGTTCGGAGCAATCAAGATTAGGTTAATGTCCCGTCACCCTCACAGGCACAAAAGCAGCTAAGCCTATTCTTTTTCACCATACTTTTTCAGTGTAATGTAGAAAATGACACATAATATAATCACATTATGTGCAGTGAATTATAAAAGAATTCCTGAAGTAATCTTCAGATACATGAAGGACATATTGCCTAGATAATGCTAATGCGTCTTATAGAAATGTGGAAGGTCGTACATCCCGATTTTGTATCAGAAATTTGTTTGGTATGTGCGTACAAATATGAAATGACAAACAATGTTCTCACCTTGCATTTTCACGACTGGATAACTAAGCTCATGATGACTCAGCCGCAAATACCAAACAGACAGTGTTGGGATTATTGGGATGTTAAGGGTACAGTGTTATGCATCGCTTGTTATATCTTGTTAAATAGCTACCTAACAAGACAAATAAAGTGCTCGGCTGATTATGCTGCCAAAAAAAGTGTGTACCTACACTGGTTTCTCCATTGAAGCGTGTTTGTGTTTAAAAACATGTTGACACTTAAGTTCCCCTTAGGACTTGGCAAATGGAGTACATAGAATGGAGGCTGATAGAATAAAGTGATGCATTACGGGTCTGACTCTTCGAAAAATTACTAATAAGCACTTAAGCACTTTAAAGTGAATGTTGGGAAAAGTGGAGGCTAGAATCAGGACTGACAGTAACTCTTTAAATCGGTAGTGATTCTGCAAAAAATCTACCCAGAATATGCAAAATAAGCTTGGACTTTGCAACGAAATAAACCAATAATTAAAAACAAGCTAATTTGCTAAAATACAGTAAATATATATAATTATTCATATTTATTTTCTTGTTTATTTTTTTTTATTATATTGGATATATTAAATTCCATTATCATTAAAAATTATTTGGAAAATGTTTATGTGTGTGTGTGTGTGTGTGTGTGTGAAATAGTTAAACCATTTCAATGAGAAAAAAAATATCTAAAAATGAGAATAATACTTATTATTTTGTACTAGTAAAAAATATGACAAGCACCTATTCTGTATAATCAAAAGTGTTTTAAATTCATCAGTTTGCAGTTCTCATCAGAAAGAGCTACAGCATTACCGTACGTGACGAGACTCTGGAAATTGCGTTTGTACAGCCAAGAACATTTAGCTACTCCTCAAAACCAGTATAACTGGAATTACACATAAGAACGTTTGTCTCTGTTGGCATGAATGTTTTTGGCATCTTTCAGTTTCAAGCGCCAAAGCTATGTTTGATGCAACTGTAGAATATGATTATGCTCTTTCCTTTGCTGACTACAGTGAGGAGAGCCAAAGATTATTCAATTGTGACTGTTCAAAATCACAAAGCAATCAAATTATCCCTGCACAAAAAAAAAAAAAAAGCTTTTGAACATGCACGCAAGAATGCAAGTCCTTATTATGAAAGGAATATGGGTTTAAGTGGGTAACCATTCTGAAGAAAATTGAGTTTCTGCATCTTTTAATAACAATCCAGAGACATATATAAATGAGAACCCCAGGAAAATCCACGCTTGAATGCTGCATATTGACATGTTTTCTAGCGTTTCAAAAACTGAATGTTGTGACTTGACCTCAGTTGAAAGGGGGGAAACTGCACTCCATGTAATTGCGTTAGTGAATTTGGACACAGCAATCAATACAAATATGTATATGAAATAAATAACGCAGAAATGCTCTTTCTCAGATTAATTTATTAGGCAATTCTGGAATATTACTGTGAGCAAAGGCATATCGACTGCAGTTTTAAGTGCGTTTTCACTTGAATGCGATATTTTTAGGGTATGTGAAGGGGAATAGGATACACTGGCTAACGCACCAGCCAAGTAACTGCTATTGAGAATGAGAATACTAACAGAGTATTACAGACCAGGTTGGCTTTTTTACTTTTTTTACCAGTCTCACTGAAATTTTCAAAGAAATGTCACTTCCTCCTGGCCAAGTGAATTGGTTTGTTGCATCCCGAGCTGAAGTATGCACTTGTTCGAATCCCATTGAAACAAAACAACAGACGTACGGGTTCTAGCACAAGTCTATTTAAAACTATAAAGATCCTCTCTCAGCACAGTGGAGATTCTTATCCTTTCCGTTACGAGTATTTACCCGCTATGGCATCAGAGAAATGTACACACACATTTGAGGCTAATTTCTGCATCCGCTAGTATGTAACTATGTGAGATATTCACAGCTGGCATGATAATCCTTTAATTAGCACATGCTTTGGTTCACTGGCACTGTGCACAGCGTGCCGTTTAAAAAACTCAGATATAAAAGGTATAATAAACTTACTAAAATTATGAGAAAGCACTGTCCGTACTGTGAAGATTTGTATTTATTTATATTTTAAGAATTAATTAATTAATTAATTAAGAATTATTGGCAGGTATTAAATTGACAGTCTCATTACTTTTTATTCCATGCAGTTATAATATGCAATTTTATTATTTTTATTATTATTTTTTTGGCTGATGTGTTTAGCATGAAAAGTTTTGGAACCAATCTTCAATCTGACCTATTTTGGTGTTGAAAAGAGCTTTAGAGACAAAAAAAAAGAGGCTTTAGATTTCCTTCTTGAGACAACTTCTGGTGTTTGTGTCCTTTACGGCATTGGGTGATCCACTCTAGTCTCTGGTAAAGTCAGGGGATATTCCACATCCAGCCTTTAGGGGCCTTTAGTGAGCCTGTCAGTCATATCAAACGCTTACATTTCACTGGATAAGATGAGGAACAGAAAGGTACCATCTACTGGGGAAGTGAGTCTGGCTTTATACTATAGATAAAGTGTGATTGACACAAATCCAACACAAAGATGTCTGAGGAACGGTTCCTGAAAATTCATATAGGTCAAGAATACGGTCACACAGAACAAAAACAACCCAATTTCCTTAGCTATAGAAAGACCACAAACGCTTGGTAGCATTTACAGTGACTCCAGTTTATGCTGTGGTTCTAAGGTCTGAAGTCGCATTAGAAATATGTGGGTTTTAAAGCTTTGGCTAGTAAAAGGGGAATGCATTTCTATTGCAAGTGAGCATTCATTACTCATGGTTTTATTTGTTTATTATTTGTTTAGTATTATTATTATTAGCATCATTAGTATTATTTATTATCATCATCATCATGTCTCCTTTGGGGCTCCATATATAAAATCTGACAGTAATATTTAAATGTTCAATTGTTTCTGTTACAAATAAATGCCCTTTTTCTACTTTGTAGAAACTAAGCAATATTTAAATGTTAAAACTTACGTTTAACGTTTTCCACGAAACAATTAAGCAGCACAACTGTTTCTGCATTATTATTTATGAGAAATGTTTCTTGAGCACCGAATCATCAGATGACAACGATTTATGAAGAATCTGCATTATATCTGTATTTCAAAGGGGTAAACTTTTCAGGTACAGGTGCTGGAAAAACCATCTGCTATTAGAAGAAACACACGGAAGCTGATCTTCAGCCAAACATAAATCATGCATACTAACAATGTAGATAAGAGCATATGGGACATCAGGCTAACTTATCTTTAAGTCAAACTAAATTAGTTTCCTATAGTCGCTTCTGGAATATTATCTGAAAGCTTAGAGCATGTTATCGGGGACAGTATCTTCCTGCTGTCAGGGATTTGGTGGTGACAGATTCACACACACAATCTCGGCACTCACCTCTGTGCACTCACCACCTTAAAACCATACTGTATACGTTCACTTTAGAAACACAATGCCGTAAAATACAATGATACCTGTTAAGCATTTGACTGACGAAATTAAATGCTTCTTACATGAATTGCTTTTAATACTGGTGCATCACAGTACTAATAGTATGCCAAATGTGTCCATATCAAATGCATTTGGCGGATTTTACATGCTGATTGTGCTACTGTTTCTTATGTATGAAGTGAAGCAATTGTAATTGTTATGATAATTGATTTATTATGTCAGCACAATTACAAACAGCACAAGTAAAATGGCATCTTGAGTGTTATTTTATAGAATTCTACTCCAATATCGACATAATGCCTAACCAAACTCAAAGATATGTACCACCAAGTACATATAGTTAGGCTGGGTTTCATAGTTAGGGCTTAGCCTAAGCCAGGATTAAGCCATAGTTCAATTTGGATATTAAGACAAAAAAAAGGCACTGACATGTTTTAAGATCAGTCGGTGCAAGTTTTTTTCAGTTGAAACAGCTCAGATTTACATTGACTAGCCTTAAGCCTTGCCTGTGAGACCTGGGGTGCGTTTCCCGAACAACGATGTAACTCGCTGATAAACCACCATAGTACGATGCATTGCGTTGGAAACAAACTAGCTACACACGACTGTTTCCCGAACACGGTCGAATCTCCGTCGTTTGAACCACGTTAGTTCAACAACATAGGGCCATTGTTAATGACGTCACACGCATGTCGTGAAGATA
>JAUMHQ010000044.1:10731691-10744621 GCA_032361165.1 Enteromius paludinosus | reverse complement strand
CTGGAACATAACCTGCTACCGAGCAGGTTATCTTCAGAGAGTAAGTTCCTATGGTTACATACATACCCAGAAAGTTATCTCCGCTTTTGGAACCGAAAGTTGAGGTTATCCAATAACTAACCCTTAAACTTACCCGGGTATGTCACATAAGCCGGGTAACCCTTGTACAAGGTACTATGTTTTTAGTTTGCTTATGGTTTTAGTTTAGTTATGTAAAAGTTTTATTATTACATTATTATTTATTCATCCACCCATTTAAATATTCATTCATTGTTATGGTATATACTGTACATTATCATGTTATTTATGTATTTATGAATGAATGGATGAATTAAAATGTATTTCCCTTTTAAATAATTGCATTGAAATTATTTAAGTTTAATTAAGATTAAATTTAAGTATTTTATATATAAGTATATATAGGGTATTTCTTTTCTTTCTTTAAGATGGCAAAATTTCCATTTTTGGGTAAAAAAAAAAAAAAAGGTTATTGAATAAGATGCAGGTTGTCCTGTGCCACTCAGACCTTATTAACAACCAACTTGTTTAGTCTAAGAAATGTTCCTGACCTTAGTCTGCACACGACAGCAACAATGTCAACAAAAATGTGCTGTTTACATAGAGACTGATATTAGAGTGTGTATGAACAACCAAGACACACACACACACTGACATAAAGGTTATCCCTAATCCTCTGATCCTGGTTTATATATTGTCACATATACCCATGAATGTCAGACAAGTTGTCTGTGTAACATCTAAATGACATCAAAATAAGTCTGGAGGTGTTTACAGTTTTATTTATAAATAATTTGCAAGAAATGATTAGGAGGTATCTCACAAGATCCAGTTACAACATTTTATATTTACACATGGAGATTTAGAGGCCTCGTCAGCTCTGCGAAACGGAAACGGATTAGCAAAGCATTTGGATGCTTATTAAGATCCGAGAGATGGGGTTTAGATTCAGATGAAGTAATTCGAGAGCCATTTTGACACATTGGGGGCAGACTTAAAAGAAAGTAAGGAGTAGACGCTTTGCCTTTTTCCTCTCTAAAAAAATCTCACTTTCTGCAACAAGTTCAGGCTCCAGGGAAATAAAAGAGGGATGCGTTGTGAATGAAAAACGGAAAAAATAGCTGATAAAAAGCAGAGGTGGCATCAAATCAAATCAAATCTCACTGCCAGCTGCTCTTTCGTCCTTAAATCATCTCTCTCTGGAGAAGACTGGCATCAGACACTATCTGCAGTGTTTAGAAATAAACTAAAAGTTGCGATGCAACTTACTTCATTGTTTAGTTGTGTGGCATCTGCTTTGACATAATGTAGCTTTTACAGTAACAAGTTGTTTATGCCAGCAAGCTGCAATATAGCGCAACAAAAAGCCAACAAACAATCACCATAAAGCACTGAAAAGCATTCATTCTTTTGAATTGATTTGCTTGGACAATTTTTACTCCCTGTACTGTGTATTATGTTTTACAACAGGGTGTATTTATTTATTGGTATTATGATTAACTAAAACAAAACCATTGAAAGTATTTGCGTAGTAAAATTAATTGTTATTTATCCACAATAAAAATATTGTATGTACATAATATATGTGTGTACTTTGTATGTATGCATGTATATGTATATATATATATATATATATACACATATATATAGAGGCTATTGAAACAGGCAATGTTCATGCAATTTTTAAAGTAAAAAAAAAAACATGAAGTCAGATTAAATGCTCTCTTTTCTTTTCTTTTTTTTTGTTTTTGGTCTTCATATTTTCCATTTAAAAGCAAAACAACTATTTGCAAATGATTTCTGAAAGAAAATTCTACACCAATGAGTTTCTACACCATTTTTAATCAGATCTGGAATGACGTGATGACAGAAATGTATTTTTTAAAGATATTTCCCATTAATCTTGTAGCTTGGCGAGCCACAATTTTACGCAAACTACCTCACCACTGGTGTGTTTATGAATTCACGCGAAAGAGGACTCACAAACGAATGCAGTGAAATAGGGTTGATTTACATTTACATAAGTCCTGTTTTAAAAGAAAAGATGATTTAAAGAGAGAGAAAAGTGTGTGATAAATGTGCTGTTGGACCATAACCACATTTTCAGAAAGGTTAAAAGTTCTGCCTAGGATGTGCCTGCAGAGCATCTTTAGTCACGCAGCATTTCCAAAATTCCAAGCGTAAAAAGGAAAAAGAAACAAGTTAGAAAGAGAATTAAACAAATGGATCATCTTCAACTTGATAGATGGCCAACGTGTTTTACAGCTTTACGTTTACAGAACTGGGACAGATGGTCGTCTCACAGCCTGCCCCCCTCTCCCTCATCCTTCAGGGGGCTGTTTTCCACAACAATTGTATGCTTTTGCAGTTTTAAGAGCGTGCCGTTTAAAAACTTTGAGAAGTGCTGGGGAACATTCATTAAAAGCTCAGTGCTTTTATCTAAATCTTAAAGTTCAAATTAGAGGAGTTCTATTTCTTTCAAGCCACACTTTAGCTGTGAGCAGAGTGGTGCTCCACTTCTGAGTTCTCTGTTGTTGGCGTCTGAGGGGCAAGAGTATTAGCCATTACAGATATGGGGGCAAATATTTCATACGCTAATATAACGAGCAAACAAGGCCCATTTCCATCCTGCAGTTTGAAGTGACATGAGTCAGAGGCTCAAAGTGCTTCCCATAATCCATTCGCAGTTTACAAAGAGGCACGTCATGTCCCTTATGACATTGGGCTGAATTTATGGCCTAAAATAGGTGCCAGACAAACAAAGAGTTGGATCGTTGGGCGCAGCAAATGGATGACAATGGACTCGCACCTGCCTTCCTTGCTCTAGATTTTGAAGGTGAACGGGATGACCTCGTTCATCTTCTAGAAAGTCTTCTACAGAGCAGTTCATCTGAAATTGTGGACTTGTCAGAGAGCAGATCTTGAAAGAGGAAGGAAGCGTGGGGGCAGAGAACAAACAGGTGATATTTTATGTTTTAGCATGCACATCAAAACCGCAATTCTCTTGAGATAAAAGAGAGGTGTTGGCTGAGCTGAGAGTTGTTGACCTTTGGAGCCGAGGTGCAGGAGAGGTAATGATGTAGACCTATTAAACCATCTTCTCATGTACTTGGACAAGGGTATTTGGTACAATAACTGCATACACACACACACACACAAAGAACAGCATGAAAGGAACAGACCTAAAATGAAAGTCCTGTTATCGTTTACTTGGCCTCATGTCATTGCAAAACTGTATGACTTTCTTCTCTGCAACACAAAGGAAGATATTTGAAAGATCATTGGACATTTGGACTCTAAAAAAACATATCTTCTTTTGTGTTCCACAAAAGAAAGTAAGTCATACGAGTGAATACAAAGGTGACTACAATATAACAGTTCTAATTTTTGGGTGAACTGTTCCTTTAAATTACATATCCAACCTCAACAAACTTTATTTTCTGATTAAAGCTAATATTCTAATTAAGCTTTTATTATATAGATGGACAATTAACTTTTAATTTCCTTTTAATGTTCAAATTTCAGTATTTTAGCTCAATCAATTTAATAAATAAATCAGTTATGCCATTAACCATAGCATATTCATATTTTGAGATGCATTAAATTGACAGCTAAATGAACAGTTAAGACATTTTTATGAAATTTATGTTGAATAAACACAGTTGTTTTTTTGTTTTTTTTTATTTCCATTAACCACATGGTTTCACAAAAATATTAAGCACCTAAATAATAATAAGAAATGTTTCTTGAGCACCAAATCAGTACATTAAAATGATTTCTGAAGGATTATGTGACACTGAAGACTAGAGTAATGATGCCAAAAAATTCAGCTTAGCCATCACAGAAATGTATATAAAATATGTTAAATTTGAAATTTGTCCAGGAAAATAACTTGCTACTTCATGTATCCTGTATCTAATATCTCCTACAATTGCATTCATTGGACATGCACATTTATAAATGTTTCATTTCCTATTTAAACGTGCGTATGCCAGGTGTCTTATTTGGATTTCTAGAAATCAGTCAGTATACTGCCTTATCTGGTTATGCTAGTCAGGTTCATGTGCTTACATGATGTTTCTTTAATCCAAATCCGACCACATACCGATTAGAATATGCATGTGCATGCAAATGCAGTCATTCAATCCACACAAACACACATACAACCATAAAACAGAACAAAATCTTCCGGCCACAGAACACTCCACAGTGTTTTGCGTCTCAGGGTGCTGTGCACAGTATCGTTTCCATTAGTTGACTCTCGCGGGCCTGAACAGAGCAGCACAGCCTGTAGCCCTGACGAGAGCAGGCAGATCGAACAGAAAATATTGCAAACGCAATCATGAAAATGGCTTTATGGCAAGCAGAGATCGAAAGACAGACACCTACCAACACGCCTAGCCAGAAACAGACATCGCATAAGACTCCATCTAGAGAAGTGATGAATTCTCGCACATCTAACTGATGATGGTGTGTGACTGCGAGAGCGGGTCACAGGGGATTACCGAGAGACGGGAGCTGGGCTGCTGGGGATTGAGAGAGCGAGAACTGCATTGTCAAGAAGAGCGAGGTGCCGGTAATCGACAGCCTCCTGCACACGCACACAAACGGCCGCGTGAGCAAACGCGCACATCCATACGTCTCCCTCCGGATGCTCCTTTTCCCGTAAGCTGACGATGGGAAATATAATCTTCACAGGGAAATGCAATCTACGCGGCCTCGACTTCTCATACTCGCACACGCAGAACCACCTTCCACCACTAAGAGCAATACAGTTTCTGTCTATTCATGTGTACTGCCTGCAGATCATAATGACTGGATCTTTACTGCTTTGATTCAATGCAGCAGCAGCAGCAGGGTGATTTCACCCTGACAAGTAACGCTTTTATCCATTCTTTATCTAGTGATTTTAATGGTCAAACACACACACATATACACATTCATTCCATTTACAAACCACCAAAGCAGGTAATTAGGGCTTTGCTGAGACTTCTACTGTGCTGGATAAAAACTGTGTGAGTGTAAAAAAAAAAGGTTAAAGAAATAGTTCACCCAAACATGAACATTGTGTCAGTGTTAGTTACTCACTCATGTCATACTGAATTCGAATGCCATTGTAATCTTTGGAATCTTAAATAAATTCTTAAAAAATAACTAAAAAACAGCTAACAGTAACACTTTATTTTATGGTTACACCTATTAGTTGCTTAAATATCACTAGCCATTTATTAATAATAATAAACAAGTACAAATTAATGATTCTACATTCATAATCTTACCCAATACCTAAACTTAAAGGAGCCATACAAAGCCAATTTTCCACAAGCTAATATGATTCTTTAGGGTCTTAATGGAAAGTTTTTAATATAGTTTGTTTTAAAATTTCAAATGCTCATTTTACCCTGTCAAAAACAGCTCTTTAGAAATAACTGTGTTCTGTGTACTTCCCCTTTAAATCTTCACGAGATTTCACTTTTTTTAGCCGTATTCATAGTGAAACTTGCTAATTAGCACATTATTAATAAAGGCGATTTGCAAAGATTCATTATAAGATATTGATTCGCGCAAACATAAACGCATTTCGGTTGATCAAGGGCACGTTTCCCTTCAGAACCAAACGTAACGTTAATCTTCCGCGTCTTCAGTCACTCAGATGTCGGGGGTCAATGGCTACTGCTATGTTCATTAATACATTTAACAACAAAACACCTCAATTGCTTAAGAGACTTGCTCTGCATCTGGGTCTGAAGTAATACACCAGTCTGTGTGACACGCTGCTGTCAATCAACCAGTGCAGGAGTGGCCTCTGTCGGTGTGACGCCACATCGACATGCATTTGAGAATGGCTTGATTTCAGAAGGGGCAACTTTTTTTATTAAATTAAATGAAAACTACTGGTGGATCTTTATCATTATATGGTGGTTGTGTGTACACACTCCCAACACACATTTCAGTCCAAAGCACTGGATGACCCCTTTAAAAACTAGCTTATTAACTATTAATAAGCAGCAAATTTGGAGTTTATTGAGGGTAAAGCCAGAGCTAATAGTTAACAAGAGTTACCTATTCTAAAGTGTTACCTAGCTAAACTAACTAAACCAGTAAAACACAATAAAAACATGATTTTTGAACATAAAAACAAAACGGATCTGTTATTTGTTTTTGCAAATACACTCTTCAGATATACTGGTGCCTTCATACTATATTGCAGATAATTCCTATACTTTTATGGTGCTCATGTACTTTAAAGCTTTAAAGCTCTGTTTTTGTTTACTGCAATCACATTAGAAAGAACAAGAAAAAACACAAAAGAATTGTACTGAAATACCTTAGTTAAAAGCAATACACTCTCATACCTCTTATGGTTTATTTACATGGCTAATTTGTATACATTTCTTAAATCATCATGTTTTTGTATGAATCACATACAGTATACACAACATCACCATCTTCTTCAAAAGTTACATCTCCTCATGATACAGATTGGTAAAAACATATTTTTGGTAAAAACAACAATCTTAAATAGACTCGAAATTGAGAGATGGATAAGTGGTATTCTTAAAGTAACTTTGGTTCACAAACTTCGGAAAGCAATTTTCTCAATATCTTGATTTGAGAGCTTAAACTAAAACCAATTTCTGAAACCTATTACCTGAAATGTGCTTAAGTTGTTCTAAACCTGCATCAGTTTCTTTCTCCTGCCAAAAAGAAACAATAGTATTGTGAAAAAATTGAGGGTAGCCATTGACTTCCATAGTATTTTTTTTTCTCTAAACATAAATCAATGGCTACAGGTTTGAAACCACTTGCAGGTGAGTGAATTATAGCATTCTGGAGGAGAAGAGTTTCTTCAATTTCAGTCACTGCTCTTGTGGACTTCTCAGTTTGATGTCTTTGTGTCTTAATAAACTAGATAAAATATTACAATAACATTTACATTTGATAGAAGCCTTCACCATTATTTGAACATAAGAAAAAGCATACTGTATATCTGAAATCATTTCACTAATTGAAAACTGTATGTATTTTGTCTTTCTCTAATCAAACCGTGTTAAAAGGAACCGTATGTAAGAAATGGCCAAAACTGGTACTGCAATCACTTTCAAAATATTGTTGAGCGGTGTCTCCCCTCCCCCTCGACTAGAGGTTGCCAGATAAGCAGAAGGATCCAGGAATGACGAGTCACCGTTTTAATTTCCCAAACAGTTTATTACATTTTCAATTCGATGACCCACCCCCTCCGTATGCGCTAACGTTACTCTGCACGAACATGCACAACTTTGTTCGACTGTGGTGAATATTTGAAATGGCCATTTGAAAATACAAGTAAATTATTAATCTTATCTGTCCTGGGGAGAATCTGCAAAATTGGCCTCTGTTTTCAAGTTCTTATTCGCTTTTATACGTCTCCATCATTCAAACGCTTCCCCAATGCAAACCCTTGTCTTATTTTGCACTTTGTCAATGCCGTATTTCGGATTAATACAGTAGCGAGGTCTTCGTACTCGAAATGTTAGACATTTTTTTTGTAGCTGCTGCAGTCGCGTCACTTTAACGATCAGGCAACCTGGATGCCAAAACACTACTGACTTCGTGATTGGGGGATAGATGGAGGGTGGCGCTTCAGGCCAAAACAAAACATGACAACATCAACATCATTTGAGGGTAATAAAGTAAGTGATATTGAGTAATACATTTTTTATTCCTCAAATGTCACTTACTTTATTACCTGCATTTTGCTTTTATACAAGAAATTTAATACATACATATATACACATATATTCATTTTTTAACAAATACCCTTCAAAAAGTGCACTTTGTAGTAATGGACAATGTATTTTTATTTATTTATTTTGGGGAGTATTATGAACATACAAAAAGATTTTAATATCTGCTTGATGATTAAGGAAAATGGTGTTTACTCTGCCTTCAACTATGAATGTGTCCAAATATTAAACAAAACATGAATTTTATGTTGGATTAAAGATGGAGAAGGGATTTTCCTTCACATTTCAAAAGACCGCCACACACCACTGCTACAAAGCGAGTGTGTTTTCTGCGAGAAGTGACTGAATCAAAAGCGATTAAATAACCTTGCAAAAAAAACAAAACAATTTTTGGGCAAAGACCATTCAGGCCAGTCCAGCTCCTGAAGCATCAGGTTACTGTACATCTACTTATCCATTTTTAGCTGCTCTTGAGAGCCTGAGAGCGAGAGTTCTGTCAACGCCATCAAACGCCACCACAATCCTGGTGTTTATTATTAATGAAAACCTGTCTGTCTCTGCTGTGTCTATAGTGTGACTGACCGACTTTGTTCTCTCAGATCTACAATAGGTATAACATCAGGGTGCCTCCAATCATAACCGACCACTTTTGAGTTCCCATGGCTACCAGAATATTCCACCATCAAAGACCCATCACACATTACAAGCAAGTTTTCATTCAGTCTGTGTGTGGTCACCACTTTCTTCAATTACGAAAGCTGCATTTGAAGTAATCTGGATGTTTAATTAGTGATAATTTTGATCTTGGCAGGTGTCCTTTTGAACCTGTTGGTTACCGCTAATGAGGGAAAGGTAAGAGAGCAGGACACGTCTTAGAGTTTTAGTTTTTTTTTTCATCCGTACTTAAGTACAACTGCACTAACACACATGAGTACATTCTTGGCTTTGATGTCAACTGTACACAACAATCAAGCCACATCACAGAGAATGAAGTAAACCCAAATGAGCACTCGCTGAAAGAAAGAGGACTACAGTAAATCAAAAGGTAAAAGGAAGTGAATAATACATTTGAAGAATGAGAGGAGTGGAAAGGACTGGATGAATTCAGAGGTAAGAAGTTTAACAGGTTGAAGATCATCTGCAATCACACAGCAGAATCTTGTATTTAATAAAGGTGCACACCAGTTTGAGAACTAAAACATCTCATACTCTTGAGTTTAAAAGTACTGAGGCAATTTAAGTATAGACAATGGTTGAAATGAAAACTTTATGTCCGTTTCATGTCACAAACATAAATAAAGTCATGTGGCTGTGGTTTTATAACTAAAACCAAGTAATTTCTTCTTTGCGAAAAAGAAGTGTGCTGGAATGTATTAAATGAATCAAATTTAAAAGCATATTTGAAAAAAGAAAATGTAACTGTCAGCATATGAGACAGCAGAAGTAATTATTGCATTACATACGAGTTTGCACAAAGGAATATTTACTTTATTTTTCCGCGTCTTTGTTACACAGTTCCTTATAATAACAATAAATTATGCATGATTACATGCAATTAAACCTAACCATATAATAAGTATCCATTGCTCCCAGAATATTTTTGTTGTATAATTATCTGAACATGCTATACATTAAATACATCACCCTCTACTTATAAAATAAAATAAAATAAATAATAATAAAAATAAATAAGTTGTAATCTAGTTTAAAAAAAAATTTAATTAACATTTAAAATATAAATAAAAATCAAGTAACATTTTGACCAGTAAGCGGCAAAATAATTTTTATCAAATACTACATCTGGATCATATTCAGTATTTTGATGAGCACTTTCTAGATACGTATACGAATTCTGAAATGTACTTCCTTTTTCACATAGGCTACAGTAGGTTACTTAGTTGATTATTTCTTTCAATATACTGTATGCCATAAATGGTTTATTGACAAATCTAATTTGCATGAGGAAGGTGACTTTTACATCCAAATGAGAATGAACAGGGACTCCAAAGTGTATCTTTTAAAATATATAAGTCATCTGGATTCAGTCAGATTAACCGAACGTGTTTGTGTACATGTTGACTTTTCATCGAGCCCAACATGTCTTTTTCTTTTTGCTCCATTATTTTATGTTACTAAATAAAAGCCTACACTAAAAATATTGTGTTGATAAATGGGTTTGTAGAACAACATGCTTCTGCTGTACTCTACTTTGTTTTACGATCCTGGTGTGTTCCTGCTACACAGCACTGCTCTGAGATCACAATAACATGTTACTATTGGCATCAAAATTAATACACACTGCTAACACACTGCTTGCGAGTTCGGTGAGAAACAGGCCCCGGGCTGGTCTAGTGATCCTGAGAGAAAGAAATTAGACTTCACCTTGGACAGAAAGACTGGCCGTCTATTTGAAATGCAGAATGTAGGTTTTGGGAGCAGTGATGCTGAGCTAATGCACTGAGTTTCACCAGCAGCACTGGAACCTTGAACTAGACTGTTAAACTCTGAGGACACATCTTGGCTGCATTTATATGGCCATGCACAGACACATTTGTTCACGCTATGATACTAAAACACATTGCCCTGTCACATTCTAAGCCCCAGAATGTAACCAAATAGCATTTACACTCTTCTAGTGCACACACTTGAGACATGCTGAGACTAGATGCTACTATACATTTCAATTCCAATTCTAAGTGTGATATGACAAAATTGTCGACAGGTTATTTTTGTGTTGTTGTTTTTTTGTTAGTTTTTTTTTATTATTAGTTTTATTTAATTTAAGCTAGATAGAAAAACAAAATATACATTTGAAGTAAATTACACACAAAAAAAATAATAATAATTATCCCAAATTAAAATTTAAAATTTAATTTTTAGGAAAAAATAAAATAAAATAAAATAATAGGTGGTGAAACATTTTTTTCTCAGAACTTGGTAGTAAGTTATATATGAAATATTAATAATATGAAATAATAAATAAATACATCCACATAAAATGTTTAAAAATATATATATTGAAATGAATAGATGTAACTAATGCAAAAAAACTAATTCTATAAGGGGAAAATAAATAAATAAATCAACTGATAATATCATATATATATTAGCATAGCATGTTTGACACAATCAGATCCCTGTGGATAAAATCAGGTTCCCTCCTGCCTAATTCCCAACATAAAAATTTTTAAAATGTCACATTACTAAAGCTATACACCATATTTTAAAAATAATTTCTGCCTTTAAAGCAGTTTAGAATGGGTTTCCAGCAAAAAACGAAACCTTGCTTAACATTAGCATGCTAACCCAGATCAGCCCACTGGTGTTTTGTTGTTGTTTTGGCTCTGTTCTTCTGCAGGCTGACAGAGCTGACAAGGGAGTTCCTCACACATGTCAGATCCACAGCTGCTATCCAAGAATGTCCTTTCATCCATAACCATAAAGGTTCCACAGGGTAGCAGTCTCACCTTCTTAAACCTTTCCTCATCCTTTCCTTCTCCTCTTTCACTCTTCTCTGCTTCTCTGTCGTGCTCTCTAAGAAACCCCCTGCTTTTTCTAAGACAACATGGCTGCCATCTGCACAAAACCAAATCTTGAGGAATATGCGAATGCTGAGTCATAACCAGGAAGCGGTTTATAATTAACTGTCACACAGCTCCAAGGGAAGAGATTCTCTCACTGGGAACCCATGGAGCCGCGGTGCGATCACGCGGTGTATTGTCTGCGTAATGAGGCCATGTGCCGTAAACAATCCAGGGTTAGCTGAAGGTTTCGTTCAGGTATCTGCAGTGTGCGTGTGGAAAAGTGTAAACAGTGCTGTTTGGCTCTTGTCATTTTATGGTCACTTTCCCATGAGCACACAGTGCGAATACAAACTAAACACAGATCCCATCCTGTAGCAGCAGATCACACACACTCAAACACAGTCCGAACATAAATACTCACACACACACACTGCCCCTCCTGAACTTTTTTCAAACGCTTACACGTAAGCAAAGATAGGCTTGGTCACATGGTCCTTGCAATGCTGGCTGGTTTCTGGGGATTTTGCAAGGATTATAGCAGAAAGTACGCAGCTGATAATAACACACACACACACACACACACACATAAATAGAAAGTGCTTAGCTGATAAAGGCCCCCCACCCCTGTTGTTTATGCCACAGGCTGTGCATTGCTCTGTATTTTTTCTTTCCTTGGCTTCTTTTAGCAGTTTGCAAAGAACTTTTGACTTTCCATGAGCCTTACAGGTTGGATCACATAAAATAGAGGCCTGTCATCAGGGGCATCACTAGATCCTTTTTACTGGGGCATGAGCACCAATGAAATAAAAGCTGTGCTCTAGTAAAATAGTACTGCTAAATCTTAGTCTGATTATGAGCAGAGTATACAGACTAGAAGTTGAATGATACGTTTTGTTTTTAATTGCAGAAGTCAACATAAAGGCAATATACGATATCTGATTTCATTTCATTTTAAGATAAAAAAAATATATATATAATTCTACTAACCTGTTAAATGTTAAATGTATACTTATTTCACATGTTCTTTTTTAAAATTAGAAATAAAATATATAAATATATTAGATTAGATTAGATTCAACTTTATTGTCATTTCACATGTACAAGTACAGGGCAACGGTAAAGGTATAAGTTATAAGTGCATGTAAGGTAATATGTACAATGATAGGGAAAACTATGGGTATAATTTACAAGTGAGTTTACTAAGAGTATAATATACAGGATATAGAATAAAGAAATTTAGAGATGGATAAGTATAAACAGTAATATACAGGATATGAAAACAAATTTACAAGAGGGCATGTACAATGGATATGTATGTACACTTATAAATGGATATATAGAGTGTAGATATAAAATAGTCATTCGACATGCATACAACATTCGAAGTGGATCAAAACCTTTCATCAAAGTTGTCCTAGGACAAGAATAGGTGTTATTTTTGGTTTTAGGACAACTTTGATGAAGGGTTTTGATTAGGGATGTCCCGATCCGATCACATGATCGGAACTCGGGCCTGATCACGTGATTTCAGACTCGATCGGAATCGGACGTTACTTCCCGATCAGGACTCTAATATATATGCGCTCTGGAGGTATTATAAAGCTGATGACAACAACATTTAGGGCTGCATCATAATCATCGCGTGAAATGTATTGCGCATC
>JAUMHQ010000044.1:10719610-10731591 GCA_032361165.1 Enteromius paludinosus | reverse complement strand
GTCCAAAAGTGAAGAAAAATTATGTTATTTATACTTGATAGTTCAAGCTACTTCATAGAAGTGCTCTGTTTGTTAACTTAGTTGTATGTTAAAATAAGTTGAATTAAATAAAAAATAATGAACACCCTGTATCTGTTTCTTCGATCTTCTTTATGCTTTCTTTATGTACTGTAGAAGTATCGGATCGGGACTCAAAATCAAATGACTAGGACTCGAGGGCAAAGAAACCTGATCGGGACATCCCTAGTTTGGATCCTCTTCGAATGTTGACTATTGTATGTATATATATATACTGTATATACACACACCTGTATGAACTTTGAAAGGTTTTCACTTAAAATGTTGACTAGTGTATATATATATATATATATAGATCTTTAAAAATTGTTCAATATTCACAAAAAATAAATTAAATTAAATACAAAATTCAAATAACTTTCAGTAGTCTGTGCACAATGAGACTCAAATGAATATTTTCTCAAATAAAGACAAGGTAATGTAAATGTTACATACAATAAATATGACTAGCTGTACTAAATTCATGGAGGAAACACTTGGATTTTGAAAAAGGTGATCTGAGAGTTCTCTCCCACAGAATTGTAGCAGCATATTCTTAATGAAATTGTAACTGAATACTTTTTGAGACAAAAAAACGAAACAGCGCTGCACAAGTTGGATATTTACCTTAAAATCACTGTCTTATCTAATCGTTTCCACAATTTTGCTCTGTGTACCAGCAATATTAAAAATGTATCAAAACTTCTTTTTTTTTTTTTCATTTTATTAAGACCCTTTTTTTCCAGTGCTGATGGGGAAAAGAGCTAGAAACACTTCTGCCGATGATTATGATGTTTCACACTCAATCTGAGGGTTTCATGTGCTCGAAGGAAGTTTTATGGATTTCATTTTTATTCTTCTGAAACTCTCACAAACTCTCACCTAGCCTCGTCCCAAAACATAATGAGCTACCTTACCATGCTGTCTACCATCATCCCAAGTATTCTAACCGAAACGAAACCTCATAAGTGACTGATTTGGAGCGCTTTACATACAGTAGGCAGCAACTCTGCTCGTCACAAAAATAGCACTTCTCACTGAGGTGTTAAAAAGTTGAATAGATTCCAATTATGTCTGACGTTAGCAAGCTGCTAAGCTAACAGTGAAAAAGAGACATTATAAGAGGCGGAGTGATTGCAGAAAAGCAATGCACTGAGGAGAAACTGGAAAAATCAGATTTATTAATAAAAAAATGAGAAAAGCATAATGTTGTGTTTTAACCCATTAAAATGTTGAAAGATATTGCCATAGTGAATACATCTGGCCATGGTAATTGTATACAAATTTGGCCCCCAATCATTCTGAATAGTGTTCATATGCATAAACGAACACAAATATTGACTAAAATAATCAATTTAGATAAAGATCTACTATCATATGGATATAATTTAGTACTGAATATAATATTCATCAATCTATCTGTGAAAAATTATTTTAGATTTCTCTACACGAAGCATAGAACTATTCAAGCCACCGAACGATAAAGATATTTCTGAAAATGATACAGAATCTCAACATATCATGAAATACATAAACAATGCACAAGGACAAGTTTAAAGGAAAACTATGTGAGTGGCACGGCAGGGTTTTTAAACATCCTCCGCAGTCGCAGCTGTGTGGCGCTGACAGACATTCATAGAGAACAATGTGTTCAAATTTTAAAGACATGCTGTGACACAGTCCTGTGCTTCTTGTCTAGTGTGCGACCCCTTTTAAAATGCTGTCCAGGAAGATAGCTCCCTAGCACAATCATATCTGACCTCCATATACTCTATATCTATGTAAATGTTTGACTGACAGCAAAATAACAACATATGGCTACCTGCAAGAGACAGTCCATTACCAACTATATGCAATCACTAAAGGACTGTATGTATGATCAAAACAAATCAAGTTTTTCCTTGAATAGACTAGTCGTTTGAGGTGGCCAGGCTGGAAATGGAAGATAACGGGGCAGGTATGGCTGAGGGTACGTATTCAGAGCACACCGCATTTCCTCAACTTTAGCTTCACACTCTCAGAATGAGGAAACTGTGTGCAGAAATGTGTATAGAATAAGCCATTGTGTGTGGAGCGAGATGTGTGAGAGTAGGTGCTGAGGCTTTGCTTAAAGAAGGTGAGAGGAAATAAGAGGTGAGGAAAGCACCTGTACCATATTGACAAGTTTGGGCCTACATGCGTGAGAGAAAAAGGAGAGATTTAAGAGTAAATACACAAAAACAGTATCACTGTGCTATTGCATGCAAACCCTTCGTTTCATTTGCTATTTAGCCCAACCATGAACTTAATGTACGGGGGGGTTATTTTAAACACATTTCATTATCTGTCAAAAAAAAAAAAAAGATGCGTATTATAGTAAATATGTAAAGCGTATTTCTGTAAAGTTACTGTAAAGATATTTTTATGTTTTTGAAAGTAGTTTCTTATTCTCAACAAGGACACACTTATTTGATAAAAAATTTACTAAAACTATAATATTTAGCCATTTTATTTTTTTTAAATGTATTTTAAATAGTGCTCATAAAATGGAATACAAAACATACATTTCTATTTACATAATATTTTTTATTTATACACATACATACTGTATATACAGAATATTAAAAAATATATATATATACATGTAAAAAAAAATATTTACATGTATATATATATATATATATAACATTTGATTTTATATATAAACAAAGTTAATATATAAGCATAACATGTTTTTCTTAAATTTATATACGAATGTGTTTGTATTTATATATGCATAATAAATATACATGGTTCACACTCAAATATTATGTCAACAAATAAAATGTAATCACAAGTAATCATTTGACAGCACTAATTTTAAAATGTATTTCTGTGATTTCTGGAAATTTTGAGCAACAATTTCAGTCTTCAATTCAATTCAATTCTTCAGAAATCATTCTAATATGCTGATTTGGGTCTCAAAAACTTCTTGGCAGTTCTAAAAAAAGTTTTTTGCTGCCTAATATTGTTACGGAAGTTCTAAGCGGCCATGTATTATAATTTCTTTTCTGCATTGTTTTCTCGTGATCACGTCTTAATTTTCTCGTGATCTCCACATAACAAAAGTTATGTTCTCGTTATCACGACTTAATTTTTTTTTTCTAGTCTCAACTAAAAACTCATTAGAAGGAAAGAAGTTTGATTTAACAGCAAATCGAAATGCGAACAGAAAGAAATCAATAGATTTAATAATAATAATAATAATAATAATTTAGCCTATTATTATTATTATGTCGTTTTGTTTGAGAAGCATAAAACAAATGAGCTTATTGCTTTCATATTTATTTTATATGCCTTGGCGGCCTTGATACTTTAGTCTGATTATATTTAAATTACATATTATTTATTATTAAATGATATCTAGTTGTTCTTCTGGGTTGAATTCCAGGCTTCAGGAATAGGTTGCGCTGCGAGTTGGCCTGCATGGGAGTGAGCATAATGAGCTCAGATGGGGAAGACTGTACACTACCTCTTTTTGGATTTATACGAACACAAATTTGTTTTCGATTGTTTTATTGAAGTAGACCTTTTAGGCAGCCTATAGACATAAGGCAACAAAAAATACGTTTTAAATAGTATATTTTTTATAATTTCAGCAGCGTGCAGATAATGCTGCCTGGTGTTCTTAAACAGGGGTTCTGACAGGTTTTCCTACCTGCCAGAGTTTCCTACCTGGGCTTACTGTGCACGCACATGTCAATATTGCATTATTTTTTCTCACCCTGAACAACAATATTTAATGTGTCTTCATTACTGTAAGGGTAGGTTTAGGGTTGGGGTAGGTGTAGGTGTAGACATTAATAAAACACACAATAATAGGTAGAAAAAAATATATATTTATTGTTGGTTTTCAGTAGCTGTATACATTATAGTCAAAACCGCGAATATTTAATTAATTACTATATTTGCATTACTGTACGGGTAGGTTTAGGGTTGGACACCGCACACGCAAAGAAAATTAGGTCGTGATAACGAGAAAACAACTCTTGTTATGTCGAGATCACGAGAAAATTAAGACGTGATCACGAGAAAAGAAAATTATAATACATGGCCGCTTAGAACTTCCGTAATTGTTGTGGTAATCAATATGATTATTTTTTTTTTATTATTAAGTTCAAAAGAACAAAATTCATTTAAATTAGAAAATGTAAAATATGATTTATCTGCAACAGCGTAGCATTCTTTACACTCACTTTGATAAAATCCTTGCGGAATAAAATTCTAAAACTCTTTTAGGTTGTTCCAGCTGCTCTGTTTAGCTAGGTGACCGACCTGACAAGCTAAAACGTGTGTAAAAGCACCTTGCCCAGCCTTGGAAAACAAATAAGACAGGCAAACTAATCCAGGCTGTTTCCGATTTACCTGATCTGCATAATTCCTTTAGCGAATTTTGTGCAAATAAAAAACCCAATGAGCTGGCACAATGTAAATTCCTCCCTTGATATCCGTTACATAATTAAACTCATAATCAAGATTCATAACATTTCATGTAAAGATATTTATATGATTATCAAATATTGCCTTTTCTGCCACAGAAACAACTTTTCTGCTGACATAACCAAATTTGAGTAGGAGGAAAAAATTATATAACCCAATATTTCATAGCTTAACATATATAATCCAATAAAATCCTGATGGCAGATACAACCAAGTCCCATCCCACATATTTTCCCACAGAAGTTAAATGCACTCCGAATGCAGTTTTGTGCTGTTTTTAAGCCCAACGACAGTGGAGAATGACAGGACAAATTGCATGTTAGTTAATGGTTGTGTTTAAGAGTGTTCATTTGTATCAGTGTGCGAGTGAATAGTCATTAGACTGAAATCACAGCTATCAAAGTTCTTGCCCTTCCTCATCACTTACTTTTGGAATGAGTATAATCAAGAAAGAGAAAAGGTCTCTCGGCGCACATTCTTAACAATGACCTTTCTGAAGAGAGCTGGCAGTTTGTGTGCAAGTGTCTCTTCCAAGGAAGTCTATAACACCCTGAAAAGATCCTATACTCGATACTGTGGATTACCCAAAAGGGTTGTTATTGTTGTTTTGTGCAAATTTGATAATCAGCTTCATTAGGGGCAGATGCCCTGGCCAATATACAACACGGACACTGGACTTCCAGACTAGGTGAACAGAGTAGTATGTCCAAATTCAAATGCAGTGTTTATAAAACAGTAGGCAGATGACTTACTACTGTATGTACAGTGAAATTATGAAGTGTGCCTCCTAAAGGACAACTTCTTATGAACGTGTTTGTCAGCCCATTCACAAATCAAATACTTGTTTTCAAAACATTCGAATTTTCATCATCAAAAGAGACAAAAAATTAAACTCAACTGTTCCATAGTAAAACGCTACTTGTTTAATATACAGTCTGTTATTGAAAACGACAGCAGAGACTTTCTGGATGGCTTTTCACCACCCATTACACAACAAAGAGAGACAGACTCTAATAACTCCACTGAGTCGCCAATGTCTCTTGCAATTAAACAGTCTGGTTGCTTTTGATTACTACAAACAAATTTGGACTGGGAAGACATCAGAGATTGTGATGGGCAATTCTATTCCCAAGCAATAGAGGCTCCAAATTAGAGACCTAAACTCTTTAGGTCTACGAGGAGAATATTTTGTCTGAACATCACAATACTGTTTAGTATTGTATAAACAATACTGTTTTTTTTGTGTACGTCTGTGGACATGCCGCCAGAAATCAGACATACACAGAATCAATTGATGATGTTAAGTGAAGGTGTGGATAGAGTTGGCTACACGTCATATGCTGGAAGCGTGAGAGAAAACTAATTCCAGTTACCATAGTTACCCATTCATTTATTGTGGTTAAACAAAGAAAAATTGCCTTTTGAGTGGGCATTTACAGAAGTTGTTGAGTGCGATTAATGTCTGGCGGATATTTAACAAACAAATGAACTCATTTTAAAGGTACATGAAAGACAAAATAAAATGTTTTCGCTTTTGTTCATTATAAAATATTATTAATGTTTATTTAGTTAGTTAGTAATGTAAAAACTTGTTTATATTTTCTTCCCTATCCCTTTTTTAGCTACAGGAAAGAAATTGATCTTGCATCTTCTTCACATTTTAAATTGACTTGGAAAACGGCCTTGAAATACTTTATACTATACTCTGAAAATCTGCTTGATTTGGGATTTGAATTAATCATTCAGACCGGTTTTGTGAACAGGATCAATTAATCACTAAAAATATTTAAACGTGTGTTGCTACATCTATCTTGAACATGCAGAGTAGTGCTGGAATTAATAAAAAAAAAAGTTTAATGGACAATGATCTTTCTTTGTCGAACGCAAAATTCCTGACTTCAAAAACTGGCCATGGTATTCTTCATATGATATTCAAGGTAACACTTTAGAATAGGGGACACTTATTCATTATTAACTACTTAACTTTTCCCTCCTTATTTATAGCTAGTACACTCTCAGAAATAAAAGGTACAAAAAAGGTACGACACCTTTTCAAAAGGTACATGTTTGTACCTAAAGGGTCCATTTTGGTACCTTAAAGGTACATATTAGTACTTAAAGTGAACATATTTGAACATAATAGTTGCAAAAGTTTACCTTTCGAAAAGGAACTGCCTGATTTATTTCTGAGATAAGGTAGCTGTTAAGTTTGGGTTAGAATAAGGCATTAATATGTGCTTATTTAATACTAATAAATGTTTAGTGTTCTAGCTATATGCATGCTAATAAGCAACTAGTTAAGAGACCCTAAAATAAAGTGTTAACATATTCAAACGACAAATGATCATGTTGTGCTTCATTCACAAGTGTTAATGCTTCGGGACAACATTAAGGTGCATATATAATGAAATAATTTCAATATTTGGGTAAATTATTCCTTTAAGTGAGCATTGGGGGGGGGGGGGGGGGGTAAGGAGAAAAAAGTGTTAAGAGACAAAGAGAGAGAGAGAGAGAGAGCGAGAGAGAGAGATGGAGGAGGCTTTGACACTGCAGTCTATCAATTTAATGTGGTGCCAGCAGGAGTTTCACATCTGTTAGGGACGAGGCCATGGTCTCTCTCTGTATCTCTCTGTCTCTGTCTGTTTCCTTCTCTCCATCCCTCCCTTAGTCCATCCTCCCTCTCCCTGACAAGAGCAGTCCTCATCATGCTTCTGTTAGGACAGAGAGACACCTATGTGTTTTTGTGACTGCTTTCGTGATGACATCGCATATCCAACATGTCATTTTCCAGCATGAGGTGACTGGCCTGTGTTTTGCTCTTGCCGTTTGTGTCCTCTTTGCCTTTCTCGCATTCTCTACATATTTTACACTGCTGAATAATATTGTGACAAGCTGATCTTTTGCCCCTGAGAGAGCAAATGCAAAATATTTTTTTTTGTGGAAGACACAGTACATCGAAATCAATAACAAACGTATAGATGGAAACGGTTAGCTGGTCCAAAAAAATTACAATTCTGGCATCATTTACTCAACCTCATGCCATTTAACTTTTTTGTTGTTTTGCAAGACAAAACAACATGACCATATTATATGATAATGGTCACCAAAATATCAGAGGTCCAAAAAGGACACAAAGGTAGCGTGAAATTAAACTTGAATGTTATATTGCAAGTCTTCTGAAATGGCACAACCAAAGCCTTTATGAAATCGATGCATGCAATCAAAAACTACATAAATAAGAGCTTGGGGTTTGTTTGCTTGATTTTGTTGCCAAAAATAAGACGAAAAAATATATATATTAAAAAAAAAAAACTCTTGTTATTGCGGACTGCTCTACTGCAAGATTATATGAGTGTGGTTGCCAGATATCAAAAGTTCAAATCCCTAAATCAGAGCTTCGCTGCTACAAGGATACATTTTCTGTCCAGTGTTTTGATTAATTTAAGCAATCTGGCAACCATGCACATGCGCTCACACCTCATCATGGAAGCGACGCCAACAATGATCTGAAAACACTAACAAACGAGCTGGAGTTTAGCAGCACAATTACAATTATAAATTTGAGCAAAAATTATTTTTGCATTTTAAATCACAATACAGCATGACAACATTTTTTGACTAAACCCGTACTAAAATGCTCAGACATTTTGCTGAATTAAACTTGGCGAAACAAAAATGGGACAAGATTGACTACATATAAAATATTAATTAATACTGCTTTAGTTAATCGTATAATCTTGCTAGCTAATGCTAATTAACAATAATTTTGCTAAACTCTAAAGTTATTAAAGGTATTTAATAACTTATTTTGGGTATTTTGAGGGAAAGAGTATTCCACATACCTAAATCACATTCTTGTGATAAATTTTTTCGCAATAAATAAAATGAATAGATTTGGGATTTTCCTATTAAATATCCTGTTTAACTCTGACATGTGTCACATTACAGGTGTAAAATGGGTTGCGTTGTAAAATCACTTGTTTTGCATCAGATATGGAATTGTGTGTGCGGTAATCTCTTTTGAATACCTCTTTCCTCTGTGCTTCGCTATTACTCATTTCTCTGTCTCTCCCTTTCTTCCTCTATCATTCTCACCCTTTAGACAGAGCTCTAGGGGACCTTCAGACCGAATAAAAAGGTGACAAGACATCATCATTTTTCAGACGGGTTTGTGAGAAGACAGGATCAGGAAGAGAACAGCCTCTTACTTTAGTCCATAGAGAGATCACTGAGACCTTTATCCAGTCTCTCTCTCAGTTTGTGAAAGGCCAAATCCATGCCCACTACACAGAAAACGTCTAGAACAGAAGAAGTTGAAACTCTCAATCACAAGATGCCCCAAACCTCTTAAAGCCAGGCTCTCTTGTCTCCACAAGAGACACAGTGACACATTTCTATGTTTCACGCTCTGCAGAGAAAGAAAAAATACCAGCTTTTTTTTTTTTTTTATTCAGCTGCTCATGGTGGGAAGATGAAAGCCCAGAGATCAAACACTTCATGTATTTGATAGAAGGAATGTGAGGAGGTGAAAAAGCTGCACCTTTACCATTCTTTCTTCGTCCTGCTTTCCTGTCCAATCCTTGGTACATGAAACGCCTCACTTGCCTTCCAGCGAGTAAGCAGAGCTTCAGTACCACGGACAGCGACTTGACGGGACTTGAATGATTGAAAGGGTAAAACCAGACTGACAGCTGGTGCTGATTCAGGAGGTTTATAGCCGGGGCCATGAAAGGCTTGCCAGGTAAGTAGTCATTTAGCAAACATTTTATCCAAAGCGGTTTACAGTACAAGGATAACAATCTGAAAATCAGGGCATTTTTAAACCTGGCTTGTTTAAAGGATTTTTAAGAAAGTGCCTGGTCTCATCCTGACAGAAAATGAACTCTGGAGCAGTTCACTTGTGATGAGAATGGAATCCAACCTGATGGACCAATGAACCAAGCTGTATTATAATTTATAGCTGCATAAAATGCATAACTGTGATTATCATGAAAGCTGAATACATAAGCTTCCCACTGAAATTTGCTTTGTTTTGATAGGTCAATATTTGGTGAAGATACAACAATTTGAAAATCTGGAATTAAAGAATAAAAAAATCTAAATACTGAGAAAATCACAATAAGATTTTTCCAAATGAAGTTCTTAGCAATGCATATCACTGACCAAAAATTAAATGGATATATTTGCGGTGGGACATTTTGAAAATATCTTCATGGAACATGATTTTTACTTAAAGTGCCTCTATTATGCCATTTTTAAACCAACTAATATCGTTTGGGAGTCTCCTACATTAGGTTTACAAGCATTCAAGGTGAACAAAATGCTTTTATTTTCTCAAAATATGTGTTTAATATCACATCATTTGTCTCCCCTCATTTCCGTTAACCTCCTCTGCTCTGATTGGTCTGTCGCGATTGGTCTACCGTGTACAGCAGTTGTTAGTAAAATTATGTTTTCGTGGGTGGCGTCCTGAAGTTCAAGGCCGGCCAAAATATAACATATTATGTTATATTACTGTGTGAACATATGCAAATGTGTTACGTGACGTGGAGCCATCACAGAAAAGGGATTTGAAAAATTAAGGACTCATTTGGGCTGTAGAGATTTGATTCTTTATTTTGGGAGACAATAACTTTATTTATCGTGCACTTTTAAATGTACAACTTTGCAGATCGTTTCCATTCACATTACTCAACATTAACTCTAACTACCCTCAAAGTTAAGCTTAGTTGACAGCATGTGTGGCATTATGCTGATTACCACAATAAACAAATAAATAAGCACACAAACACTTTAGGTCACATAACTGCCAAAAAAATAAAAATACTTAATGTCCTGAGGGCAGCAGACAGTCTCGGTCTGGGAGGGCAAACAGCATGCCTTTCATTCACTTTCCAACATCTTACTGAGAACTAGCGTTAGACATTTTAGGGGCAGTTGATAGAGTGATAATAGGAACAAAGAGAGAATGAGAAGAAAGAATGAGAGAGATCTTTGATTATAGGATGTGTATTTAGTGGTCCAAGAGTTTTTGTGAGACCAGATGGTGCACACAGAATCAAGGCTAGCAAAAAAAAACAGACTTATACACACATGCACACAATGCAGGATAATTTATAATGAGAGACTATCACTGTTGTCATGATAATTATCCCCCATAATCCTATTCTAATGTGACTGTGGAAAAGAACATATGGCATATTAATCAAACGCCAGTTAAACCCAGAGAGTCATACAGTACGAGAGCTGAAGGTCAGCTATCAAGGGCTGAAAACCCAAAATTAATTCTATTTTTAAAAAATGAGATTTTCTGCCTTCCCCAGTCCAGATAGTGATCCAGCCAGGGGCATTTTATCAGGAAGGTTGTGCTCTTCAAAAAATAAATGAAAATAAAAACAGTATGTAAACCTACCTCTCTTTTTTACACTATTTGAGATGGATGCTCAGTCGGATATCATCAATTCTGGTCAAATTAGCATCGAAATGAACCAAAAAGCCTGTCAGGGAGCTGATTTTAATAGCAAGTGCTCTGCTTCTTTCAATAAAATTAGCATCCCTGATGTCAAAGAGGCGTTTTATGGTAACAACTTTGCTTGAAGCTGCATCTCTGTAACCATCATTACACTTGTTGTGTTAACTAAGGATTTGATTATTTGAGTATTATTGTTAGAGTAAAAAAAAAAGATAATAACATCAACAGAAAGTAAAATGCAGATTTAAAATTATTTTTCTGTATTACTATATATTTAAAAAATAAATCCATGGTTTTTTTTTTAAATTGACACCTAGTGTTGAGGATGCTGAATTACACACAGAAAAAGGGGTTTTTATACGATTGGCATCTTGAAGGAATAGTTCAATCGTGACAACTCTCTAAATATTTTAGCATGGTGATGTATGTGCTACTGTTGTAGAGTTTTGCTGCTGCAGCAAGCAAGTGCAGGCGATATGGTGTTGAGTATTTAAGACATACTGCTACTGCACAAATAGCATAAAAATAACCCATAGCAGATTCATAAAGGTGGAGCTGGGGGAGGTGGAAGGTTTCAGGGAAACTCTGAAAGCACGCTGCAGGAATCTTAAGTGAATGCTTGCCAGCCATATAAATGCAAAGCAGTAAGATCACTGGCTGCATATGCAGCATGAATTAATCAGCTTGTCCCAAATTGTTTAACTCATAAATCTGAATATCATCATCATCATCATCATTCTGGTGGCACCCATTCACTTTAGAGGATAGATTGGTGAGAATGTGATGCAATACAACATTTTTCCAAATCTCTTCCAATGAATAAAAAAACTCATTTACGATTTGGATGGTCTGAGAGTATGTATATTTTGGTAGAACTATTCCTTAAAGGGTCACAACACCCCCCTGTTTCAGAGGTTCTTTTTCACACCTCTGGTTTGAAAAACTTTCTGAAAAGGGGCGTTGTTCACTGGGGGTAAGGGGTGGGGTAGAGTGT
>JAUMHQ010000044.1:10699364-10711182 GCA_032361165.1 Enteromius paludinosus | reverse complement strand
TAGCGTTCGTCCGCCGCCTCCTTCCCGGACCCACGAGGACACCAGCGTGCATGCACAAAGGGGAAGAGACCGGTCTCTCGAGGAGGGGCGCGCATGGTCCTTTTAACAGTGGCACTCCGGTGCACCTCATCAGCCGCCGCCAGACGTGTAAAGTTCTGCGCCCCGACTCTCATCCGCTCACTCCTATCGGAGACCTGGAGAAGGGCGGCGCTCGAGTATGGGGGAGGCGCTGATTGGCGTGCGAGGCCGGCTGCCTCGTCACACTATATATATTTACAGCTCAGGTGATTGCTAATAAACAATATCCCAGTGGAACCGAGTAGCCATGAGCAGGACAGCAGATATAATAACACACAGTATTACAGGCAGAGTTAGCATGATGCTAACTGATAGCTTTCTCTAGCTATTATAGATCTCCTTGTGAATTACACACACACACACACACGTGGCATTATACAGCATATATGTCAAAAGCAAAGTCCCAAAAAAACACGTCAGAGAAAAACAGTACTTGGCAGCAATGTTAGGAGAGTCCGCCCAGAGACTAAAAGAATCAGGAAGCGGGAATTCACAGAGTCTTCCATGAACCGGACCCCTACTTGGCAGCAGAGGACTCTCTAAGGACTGCTGGGACAATTCCACAGTATTGATTTTTGGTCTAGAAGGCTTGTATCTGCGGAGACTCTACAGTAAGGCTTCTGAATTGGGGAAGTTGTCTGTTTGTGTGTGAGTCAGTGCGTGTGTGTGTCGCTTTAATGGCCTCTCAAGCCATCAGCGAGTTAAAAACAATTTCAGCGAGGACAGGATAGGAGACGAGAGGAGAGGGTGGACAGATATCAGACACTCACGGCACTCTGTGTGGATAGAGCGGTGGATTTCTCTCTCGAGGAGTGTGTACAGCCCCGAGTGCTTCAATCTTGTGTAGCCGACAGAGATAGATAAACAGTACTGTTCTCAAAGGCCCACCATTCCCGGACTCAGTTTAATCAGTAACCGTAGGCCACAAATTACTTGACAGATACAAGCTTCCCAGAGATCTCAAAGATAATTCTGCAAACTTTCTATGAGAACAGATCTTTATTCCCAGTCTTGACTAAATATCTATCACAAAAAAAAACATGTTATGGTCACATTTTATCACAAAATCAAAAGAATTCATTGTTGTGTTAGCATAAAGGAAGTCTATTTTGAGACCATTAAAGGATAGTTCATCCAAAAATGAAATTCTGTCTTTATGTATTCGACTAATCCTTTAGGATAAAATACCCCTAAAAATAGGCTTAACTTTTTAATGCTAAAAATAATGTTATTTTCTTCTGTTGATTTTTGGGGTGAAATATGATCCGTTTCATGACAGGTCTCTTGTATTTTTCAGATTTCTGCTCTGTCAGCTACTGCACTGTATTTAACATGGTCTCTAAATTAACCTTGCGTCCATATGAATTCAATCAGATGGCATCCCCATTAGAACTGACCAATAAGATGAACCTGACATCATAGGAATTCTAATTCAGGAATGCCACACTCTAAAAGAAAAACTGATGTTCTGACCCCGGGGAAGGCCAATGATTAAGTGAGGAGAGTGAGATGAGTAAGGTTCATTAGCATAATTACAGCTCTTGGAAAGTTTTGGTTTGATTAATGGTCGACACGCACGCTCTGACACTGGAAAACCGAGGCACGTAATTTGTTGGGTGTCATAAGGGGATTCTTGGTGTTCGGAATGCATCATCTGAATCTCTTTCATCTTTTACACGCACAGTCTCTTACACTATTTTCTCCTAAGAACACTCACTAATTTCAAACTCTGAAAAAAGTATACTCAAAAATGCAAAAACACACATAAAAGAAAAACATACAAAAACACTCCCCATGCATTTTTCATAATTACATCATACACAGACAAGAAAAACAGTCACAATCTATAAACCTAGAAACTAGGGATGCTTATTTCGGTTATTTCTCGTAACCGACAACCGACGCTCGTTCACAGATTATTAACCGTTAACTGACAATATTATTTTAAAATTGAATTCAATTGAATTCAAAGGATAAGCGCCTGTGACCCATTAAAAATAGTAATATTAATATGATGGCAACGTAAAGCGGAGAAAATGAATCGCATGCAGAACACAAAACTGACGAGTGCGGCTCCGGTGGAAAACTAACGAGATCTAATAAAATTTTCAGATGACACGCAGCTCATTTCTCCATCACTATAAGTTCCCCAAAACACACGCTCCGCGAACACGGTTGCGAGTCCTGAACAATTCCAGGTGAGTTCCGTTACAGAACGCGGTACTCAACAGTACTCAACAACTGTGTTCTGCTGCTGTGTGAATGTGGCCAATAAAATGCCATTTTTTTTTGTCAACACAATTTTATATAGGCCATGAGTAGGTAAAATACTGAAATAAATAAATAAATAAAATGACCTTTTAAACCGTTTAACTGATTGTATTAATCGGTCAAACTTCAAATCAGTCGGTTAACGGTTAAATGGTTAAAATGAGCATCCCTACTAAAAATATTCAAAACAAACATTTTAACAGAGTAGCATACTGTACTTGCACCCTAGGACAAACAAACGCATACTTATATGTACAGTGATATTATTTGGACATGACAGCCACAATTAAAAATGTATGAATGCCATTACACAAGATAAAAACATACAACCAAATCAAATCAAGACCAAAAAATACAAAATTTGTGGTTGTTGAACATTATTCTAAAATGTACGTGTGTGTGTGTATTAGAGTGCGTATCGGGACGCATTTTTCTGTCCGAGCCCGGCCTGCGTCCGACAGAGCAGTAACTGAACCCGACCCGAGCCCAACAGGCATTAAGATATTTATGTCCGAGCCCAATCCCAGCCCGACACAGTTAAAATATTTTTTTTTCTCATACTAATGACACATGCACTTTTTTGTGTGGAAAGCCTGCTTTTATTAAGCAACTGTAGGAAGGCGCTCGGAAATGTCAACAGATGAGAGCATCAGCGCGCACGGGGCAAAAAGCGCCGATATAACACAGGAGCACATTCGCGCTGATGTTACCGAGCCCGACCCGAACCCGATCATCCTTTCTAAATATCTGTCCGAACCCGGTCCGGCCTGTCGGGTACCACCGGGTACCGTCGGGCTCTTGTCAGGTATCCATCCTCTAGTGTGCATCTTGAAGCAAAGGAAGCAAATCTGAGTTTCTAAGTTCAAACATCCACTAAAATGACCGTGGGTCTAATTGATTAAAAGTAAACGCACCATGATTCATGAACTCAGTTTAATCAGAAACCATAGGCCACAAATTAGATTCAAGCTTCACACAGATTTTCCAAGATGATTCTGGAAACTTCCTATGAATGCTTATCATTTTTCTCACCCTCGACTAAATCTCTGTGAATGCTATCAATCTTGGGAAAAGTCAAACTTAGATATATTATAAAAAAAAAAACATTATGCAAAATTAAATTCTTTGTTTATTTTAATTACTTTACATAAGCTGTATTAAATGTAGGTTCATTTATTTTGCGAATACACAGTTCATTAAAATAAATAAATAAATATATATTTATTCAAATGTAATTAAAAATAAATCAGTTCTGAAAAAGGCATAGAAAATCTAAGTTACTTATGAAAAAAAATAAAATCAAACAAACAAAATCCTTGCATGATTTTTTTTAAAGATGCCAGTTGGTTCTAATAATACAGATTTATTAGTGTGTATTTTTGCATCACTGTACACCAGATACAAACAACTCAGAAATATGTGCATACAACACAGGTCTGAATCCAGAAAGATGGGTTAGTGACGCTATCTCCAACTCTAATCCGATGAGTGCTAACGTAAACAACCTGTGAGCACACATGCCATGATATCTGTTCTGAAACTCAGTCAGCCTGCCAAATCAACTCATATGTTCCTCAAAGCACTCACTTTAACAGCCACGCTTTTTCAACTCTCTCTCACTCACTCACTCACTCACTCTCCCTGTCTGCTTCCTAATCTTCCGCGGGTCTATTTAAGTTTAGATTCAGTGAAAGGCCAATAAAGAACCAGTTTAAATTCTTCATATTGAATACACACACTCCATTACCATGAATACTGAATTTATTGGCATAAGCTGTGGACCTGCGGAAAGAAAAAGAGAGAGAGGGTGAGGAAGGCACTCATCGGCCATATCAATTCACACAGTCTGAATTTCACAGAAGCCCCTTCTCTCCGCTGTGGAAAGTACAGCGTCTGGTCTTTGGAGAGAGTGTTTATTTGGCAGGTTTAGAGGTTTATGAGGCACAATGTAATTAAGGAGGCCTGGAGAGGATGCGGTGTGTCTCAGTATTGCGGTGGGGGAGCGGTATACTGAGATCTCATTATCGCAGAGATGGTAAAGACATGGTAACCCCCGTTCTCTCACTCTCACAGACAAATTTTGCGGTGTGCGAGACGGGATTGTCAGAATTACAGTCAGGCCTGTGATAATAACATTAAAGGTCCCCATAATCAGGTCATGAGGCAGTCAGTTTATTTGCACATTGATATTTTACAGAACATAAGGCCAATAATTTACCAGTAGTTTATGACTGGATCGTTAAGGCTCTCAGGTCCATTTTTAAAATGCTAAGCACCTAGGGACATGAGCATGAAGCCTTGTTTTAATGCTAATTTCCATCGAAAACCTCTCTCAGGAACAGCAGTTTCAGTATACTAAAATAATGTGAATGCGCCTTGTTATTATTATTACAGTTCAAAAATATTACTCAAACTTCATCTGTGTAGACTTTATACTGGGTTTTGATATACTTTTCTACTAAAACAGTGGTTCACGACCTGACACGGGATTACTTAAAAGTAGAATATAAGAAGTATTACTATAATATAACAATAGTAGAAATCTAATCTAAATTTAAAAGAAAATATTTTGCATAATATCAAACAAACACTATGGATTGTGCACTATATTCAAGTCATATACAGCATAAATGTTCACATTTCTGTTTACTTGCCACAGAAGATAAATGGTAACTCTGGTTTGGAATGATGATGCGTAAATGATGACAGATATAGGGCAATAATTAATAAAGAAAACAACACTGTAAAAATAAAAGGATTTTTGAAGCATTTTGGGGGGTTATTCAGACTGCCACACTGCAAGAACCCTCAGGAAATCCTTCAGGCACTGTTTGAATGCGCCTGTAATATTCTACTACTTTATGTACTCAAGAACTTCAATATTTTAGTGCCTTGAAACTTTTATTTTTAATTATTATGGAGTTACAGGAGGAACTTCGGAAGCCAGTTTCTGCCTCAGAGTAATAAAAAGCTAAAATAAAAAGCTAATTGCTACTTTATTCCATTTAATTGTAACTTTATTTCCCACAAGGTGGCTGTACATCTCACAATTGCAATATCATTTCATGTAATTGTGAAATGCAACTCACAACATGATGACTTTACATCTCACAATGTGACTATTTTTTTTTAATTACGCTTACTGTTAGAAGAAAATGGGTTCCATAAGGAACCACTGACAGTCTTGAGGGATCTTGTAGCAACTTGTTTTAAGACTAGGTTCAATTTTTTTTTTAAGTTCCTTAAAACAAAAACAAAGGCAGTGCTCAAAAGTGCTCTCATCAGTCCACTCCGATGACCCACAAACGATAAAGTGTCCATTTATTTATAAAGTAAGCATGAATTGAAAGAGTGAGAAAAATGAATTGACATGCCGCTTTTGCTAATCTAAATTATACAGACACTTGAAAAATCTGGTTTGTTTAGCTTTAATTACAACTTAAAGGAAAACATGTTGAAGTGGCATATGGAGAAAGGTAGCTGTCCATTAGAGAGAGAGAGAGAGAGAGAGAGAGAAAGAGAGAGAGAGAGAGTTAACGTGAAAAAGAGACAGAGAAAATAAATAATAGATAAGTGCATCTCTGGCACATTAGAGAAGGTGAGACGCCACAGTGACGGGAAGTGTGGAAAAAGAGGTTTAGGCAATTCAATTGAATGCACTTCAAATCTAGTTTTTGATTATAGATTTATCTATTTTGTTTTTTTGTTTGTTTTCTACTGCTGTGGGTTTAGCAGTACAGATACAGTGCATCACAGTATTCCAGTCTTTCAAATTCAAACTGAATATTAAGAAATAACGAAAAGTGACAAAAAAGACGCTTTGCACACATCTCATCGCATATGCTTTGTGCATATGGTGAGTAAACTGCATGTGTTGACGTTCAATGCGTAGGCCGCAGTGATTTATCAAATCCATGACCCATTAGTGTGTGTCACAATCGAGGAAATGATGTGATTATTCTGCTATCCCAATGATGACACGCTCCCAAGAAAACTTTGCCAGATTCGTTCGAGTCTAAAAAGCTATCCGCATGATGTTCATTATGAGAGCCATTTTGTTTGGACTAGAATCTGGCTGTGATAGCATGACTAAAATCTTTGTCTGGGAGATTGGCAGAGTGCAGAGTAAATCTGATTTGACATTTTTGTGTCTTTTGTGAATGTGGCTCGCTAGATTGTACAAGCAGACCTTAGGTATAATCTTAGGTATAAGCAAAGGTAGATGTGTGGCTTTGAGGAATGTGTTTATGTCTTAGCGTGATGAACAAAACTAGAACTGACACTCCACAAAATACATCCAATTTCTATCAAGACCAACTGGATAGAAATAACACCTCCGAAAAGTTAAATTACAGTTCTTCATTAGTTCTGACCTAAAACAAGAGAGCTTTTATTATTCCTAAAAGTTGTTTCAGAAAGCGAAATCATTAGACATCTGTTATAGAAACTGAAATTCAAACCAAAATGCATGTCACTTTTACAACTTTAAGATTCATTGAAATTGATTCGCTGAATCTGATTCTTTCCCATGATGAAAGAGATCCTTTACTATGCCTGAAAGTGATTGCAGAAAGTGAAATCATTAGATGTCTGTTGTAGGAGTACAACTGCAACACAAAATTTCAGCAAAGACTACGATTCAGAGGATTTACTGGAATTGATTCACTGAAACTAATTCTGTCCAACCGCAAAAGCCATCTATTACGAATCCCTAAAGTTATTTCAGACAGCAGAACTGGTGAAAATCTCATCTAACTAAAGAGTTCAGCTATTAGATTACACGATTTCTACATTGTGGCTGTTTATTGAATAACCTAGCATAAAACATTCGCATAATGGAGCATGAGGTGTTGTTTCAGCAGTGTAAATGGGTTAGTGTACCCATTTCAATGATATAAGCATTTATAGCACCATTGTCCCTGCAATTTACTATCCGCCGTCAGAGCTAAGCTGGTGAAATGGTAAATATTTTGCACCAGATTAGAGATTCTGTTCTCTGTCTAGTAGAAATACGTCTCCATTTACGGCATATAAAGCAAGCAATTGACAGATAGGAAGTCCTGCAGCAAAGGTACTTTTAAGCACTTAATAGCAATAGAGTCTAACAGATTGCTATACTCCGTTTTCAATTTTAATGCATCTTCACCAAAAAAAAAAAACATTGCAGCATAAGTTGTGTAAGTGCACATTCTACTATATAGACATTTGACTACACTAACCTCGCCGCACTGTTATAGAAGAAACAGGTTTGTAACACAACTCTCCCTCAAACAGCCTTTTTACAACCCATATTGATCCATACTGTTTAAGAATTCAACCCAAGGGCTTCTGGGTAATTAATGCTGGCTTTAAAGCAAACATCATCGTTCTTTGGGAAAATGTGTTTGGTTTTAGGGCTTGGGAGAGAGGAAAAACAGGAAAAGGAGAGGGGCAAGAGAGGAGGGGAGCGCATAACTTCTTAAAATCATGCTGCCATGTAGACGGTGTGCATATGTAGTGTTTGTGTGTGCACATGTTTTGAACAGCTTAAGGCCTTTAGGACCACATAAATACTGCATGTTAAGCTATTTAAAGATTTAGAAAAATGCCGTAATGTCCCAATTAGCTTTACATTTACAGCACATATGGAAAAACAGAAACCATCTAATATATCAACTTTTTATTTATTTATTAATTTAAAAAAAAAAAAAATTATCAAAAACTGCATGCAAGAACCTTTCAGTAAACAACCCCTTACGAAAATTAACCATGGTTTATCTACTAATAAACCAAAAAACAATATGTTTACAACAGTTAAACCATGCTCATAATTTTTCTACACAACAGCAGTAAAACTTTGGTTATACAATTGATAATAAGTTTAGTAACCACGTTTTTTGGCACTTTTTCCACCGTAAAATCAAGGTAAATCTTTATAAGATAGTTAATGTGCTGTTTTGATAGTGTAGTGTTAGCAAAGGTTTTGGAACAAAGCTAATGTTTTGAAGAAAGCACTAACACAACAATATAGGTACAGTCTATAGCCTATATGCTATGTGTTTTTTTCTTAAAACATTAGCTTTGGTCCAAAGCCTTTGCTCCAACCCACATATGTGCACAAAGAAAACAAGCGATGGAGATGCTACTAAACAGTAATTGGCTCCTTGAGAAGTAGAAAGGATAGCCCTAGCTTCTAGTTAAAATCTTCTTTGAGCCACACAGACAGTCCACACCAGATCGCTCTCACTGCTTCCTCTCAAGCTTCTGACAGTAGATTAAACCAGAGCAACTCATCAAAGGTTTGTATATGCCTTGATTTCTGCCTTGCTACTAATTCATAACAACTCTGTGCATTAGTGTGTGTGTGTGGGGGGGTGGGGGGTGTGCTCGTAGGGTCACAATACATCAGGTTTGAGTATAATCTTGTAATGGCCCAGATTGTTTCAGATTTATACCTCCTAGTGTTGGACGCTTCTCAAGAGGCGGCAATTCAATAATTGATTCAGACAGAGGAGAACCTCTCGGTCTCTTAAAATGATTGAGGTAGGGTACGACGAGAGAGAGAGAGAGACAGAGAGAGAGAGAAAAAGAATTAAGCAATAGCCCTTCAACAAGCCTCGGTTACTTGTGAGTTGGCTGAGGAGAAAAATAATTCAAGCTTTTTATTGTAAAAGTAAGAAAAAGCATGACTGAAATTCTTCTCAACGGTTATGATTGGTTGCAGATCAGCTTCTTTTCTGCATTGCACCAGACATTAGTAGAATTTCATTACTGATGGGCCAGAGGATCTTTTAGTAATATGCAAAATAAAATAAAAAAAATTATCTAATTTCCAGTCTGTTTGGAAAAGATGCATTAAATTACAAAATAATTCAGTTTTTTATCTATATTTAAAGAATGCTGGAAAAATAGTAGCTATATTATTTTAGAAATTAGATAAATAAGGAATAAAGCACCAAATGAGCATATTAGAATGAATTCCTAATGGTAATGTGAAAATGAAGACAGGTAAAAATGATTATTTTACTATATTTGTAACCAAATAAATGCAGCCGTGGTAAGCAAAAAAGGCTTCTGCAACAGTGTGATGAGAAATATGTTCATGCTGGACTTTTGAGCGCAGTTGTGGGTATCTTAGCAAATCCGAGCACATTTTGTGACATTACTGATATTACATCTACAACTCTAAAGGAGACACTGTGACCTAACCTAAGTTTCCAAAGAAAAGCAATTTGTCTGTTCACACAAAAGAGCAAAAATGAAGCACAATGCAACACAATAACATCCAATCAGGACATACCAGGATTTTAAAACAATTACATTTTATGAGTGGGCCTATTCAACAACCAGGCAAAAATACAAAAAAGGAAATCAATCAACACATATCATATCACCGCTGATTAGGCAAAAAACACACTTCTTTCTGTCTTCTCCGTGCAATCAAACAATCAGTAGCATTTATCTTCTCTGTTGTCTGAGGGCTGTTAGTAAGTCACTCACTGGCTGGTATTACCACCAGGAAGGCTTAAAGATCGATTCTACCAAATCCTCACTTAAGCGAGTTGCATCAAGATATCCACTCACATACATAATGTCATCAAAAAGCAGCACAGAGGCTATTTTTGTTCAGAAATACAAACTCCTTAAGTCTCTAAAGCTGATCCCTGCTTTATCAGAAGATGGCTGAGCCACTCTACTAGCAAACCGACCGATAAACAAATAAAATCCAGCCCATGAGAATGAAATATAGACAAAAACCAACAGCGTAAAAAATGAAGTCAATCATTGCAATAGCTTTGTTTTTAGATTTCCAAATGATTTTCTTTGGAACTTGCCCACTTGAAATAAATACCTCTAAGGAAGTAAAACACAAATGGAGCGAAACGGAAACCAAAAACAAACCTTTTTTCTTTCTAGAAACTAAAAGAAAATGGAAACCGTTCCAGAATAAAAACACAATTTTTTTAATGGTGACTGTTTATTATCAAGAGTAAGATTATTTTTAATAAAAACAAAATAACTATTCTTCACAGTAAACTTTCAGAATTAGACAAGAGAACATTTCCAACATTGCAATCCAAGAGGATATACAATATTTGTATTCTTCTTCATAGAAACCCATTTAAAGAAAGCTTAACAGGGCTTAATGCACTGAGAAAGTGGCTTTCTAAGACTAAACTTTGCACTTTATTGACAATAAATAAAGTAAAAGCTAATTTAAAAGATTAAGCATTTTATATAGAAAAAAAAACTTTAAAAAGAAAAGGCTCATTGTGGCCTACTCTTCTGAGAGATCAAAATTATTTAGCATCTTATTGATAATAAATACTGTCTACAGACAGACATATGAGCCCAGAATGAATTTTTTTTTATTAATTTGCAACATTGCCCAAGAAACCTTGAAAATACCAATTCAGCTCAGAACAAATTGAAATTTGAGTACAGTGCAAGCAAAACCAGTCACGGGTGTGATTCTCATGGGCCGCAGGAAATGATCAAATTGCACTGTTGGACAAAAAATGGAATCTGCCAAATGCATGAAATGTATAAGATTTGTAGACAACTATTGTCATCACTTAAGTACTTCTTGCAAAAAACCTAGTCAAAAACATTGATGAAATACATAGGCTACCTAAAAACGCCATACGCACCACAAGATTCAAACGTAAAAATCAAATAACTGATCATTTTAAAGAGAGAGACAAAATCATAAGCCACCACACATAAACAAAACCTGCTTGAAAATAAATGTAATATGTATAAATCCAATATTTATATATATTCAGTCCAACTCACGTGCTTGCTGGTATACCTATGCACTTCTGTGGTTTTGGCCCTGAAAGCTACACAGCTCAAGATTGCCAACTAATGGCCTGACAAAGTCAGTATTTTAAAGCCTAATAAATGATAAAAAAAAAAAGAGCAAAAACTGCATTTTCAGAAAAAATAATATATATATATAATTAATTAATTAATAGCAACCCTAATAAACGTAACTTTACAATCATTTTTGTAAGTGAATTTTTAGATTTGTTTATGTATGGTATTACAAAACATAATGTTAAAAAATGACATGGATTACAACTAGGGGTGGCACGGTTCACAAACCCCACGGTTCAGTTTGTATAACGGTTTTAGGGTCACGGTTTACGGTTCTTTACGGTTCTTGTTATTTTTGTTTTAATTTTTAACACTCCAGAAATGTACTTCAGCATATGATATATAGCTTAACTATCCACAATTTAGGATACAGTATTAAAAAAGTTATATCATGTAATCATGCATAAACTGAATTTGACTTGACTTCAAGCACATTATTGGGAACATCTCTGAGGAAAGCTAAATTTTTGATACAGCAAGAGTAAAGACATTGATGATTTTAACATGCTTTTCTTTTATTTGCAAAAAAAAGTAGAACGTGTATTGCCATCTACATGAATGTATGTGCCTTTTTAGCACACAAAGATTGCAATATTACAGAATATCTTGC
>JAUMHQ010000044.1:10675942-10697118 GCA_032361165.1 Enteromius paludinosus | reverse complement strand
GATAAGTACAGAGATCCTCTCTCTTGCCCCCACCCACCCATACATGATAATATCGTGTATCGGCGATCTCACAGGCTAATCCCTAATGCAGACCTTGTGTTACATTCCGATTTCATTTCTTGCATCTAGCATTTTTTAAGCAGAAAAACACCTCTCTGAATGGCCTTTAATTCACTGCATACAAGTTAATCTGGCAATTGCACAAAAGCAATGTGTGCCAGTCAGTGGCGGTTCTACGCGGAGGCCTAGGGAGGCCCGTGCCTCTGTAGACATGTCCCTGGCCACCCTTGTGGCCCCCCCTGTGCTGACCTAATAAAAAAATTATTTATTATGATTTTACACACGAGCGCCAAAAGTGAAACTAATGCGACGCATCGTTCTACACGGGTAAATTAAAGTGGCGTTTGTTGTCATTGAAACCTCGGGTTTTTTTCGGGAAAACTCCTTTTTTCCCCTAACTGAAGCCTATTCAATCACACAGTGATAACTGCAAGGATCATTGGCCGCTGCAGTGGTTTAATATTAAACCAATCAGCTTAACGCCATCTACAGCGAGCCAATGGCCACCGAAGCTCGTCTGAGGGGGCGTGGCGGTATATATATAAGCGGAAACCCGAGGCTTGTTGTCATTTTTTAATGTGCCCCTCTTGTTAAACACTGCCCCTTTCTTGGCCCTCCTAGTAAAATTTGTCTAGAACCGCCACTGGTGCCAGTGGTGGAGCCTCAGCCTTTGATGAACAAAGAAATATCACAAAAACATTGTAATCGTGCTATTTCTAAAACAGTTCAATAACCATGAATTTTCGCCAATGAACATATTTAAAAAGAAAGTCACTGACTTTTATTTTTTATCTTTTTATAAATTGATTTAACAAATGATTCAATGACTCACTCATCGAGATAACCACCTGGTGCCACCTACTGGCATAATTTTGTAATCTCCAAAACAAATTTCTGAAAAATGTAGACTAGGGAAAACACTGAGTTCTTCAGTTCTTAGTTCAAAACTAAGTTTAATTTCCACACCCTTCCACTAAAACCACTGGATTTATTTTTTTCACATTGCATTTTTTGGTTCTGAACAACAGCACACTTTCTTAGTCGTGTACCTCCTGCCAGTACTATCAGCAGCTGTTTACCAATGTATCTAGGGAAAAGACACCAGCTTTACTGTTTTATTCATGTTTTGTCACTGTGCTTTTACCACCAAAACTTAACACACAGAATGACACTTGCCTCTGTCTGCCAGATGGATTGAAAGAAAAGCGCAGAATGCAAGCTGCTCATTGTAAATATTCAGTTTCTGGGGAGACAAGCCTCAATGAGGAATGCATTATTTTACAATGGGAGTCGAAATAGAAGACAAGGACCTGTATACATACTGTATATAAAGGCCAAATATCTGTTGATCTTTATTCTTCTATTTTCACTTGTATTTGGATCTAACCATTACCTTTTCTTCCTGGAAGCTATTTCTTCTTCTTGTTTTATAAGTCACATCAGTCCGCATCTAAAAGGTTTACTTTATTTCTTCACATGAATGACACTTTATGCTCTATACTCTTTTTGTATGAATAAAGTGTGAATAAAATAAAGGTAGGCTATAATAAAGTCAACAAGTTTTTTCTAAAATTAAATCACTTTTGCAAAATTCATGTTAATTAATAATTTGTGTTAAAAAAAACTGTTATATTTAAATAATAAAGAATGCATAAATAAATAATGTTTCAATAAATAAATAATGTTTCAATGTAATGAGGAACATATTTTTAACATTTCTTAACATGTTAACTTTGAAAGCCCTAAAAGTAAATTTTTTTGTGTGTATATATATATATATATATATATATATATATCTCCCCTCAAATTTTAAGCAGACAGCAGATTAAAAACCTCTGCCCTGGACTACTGATTTTTAAGCCTACACCAATCAAATGCACTTTTACATCAAACAGATTTGGGTGAACATCAGAAGGTCCTTGATGCTGAAGTACAGTATTATCTGTATTGATGCTCTTCAGAAGCACAGGGTCTTGACATCGTTCCATTTCCTGATGATTGATCCACAATCTGGAACTTTCAGCAACTGATAGAGCATGAGTTCAATTCTCAGGAAACACACTTTGAAGTCACTTTGAATAAAAGCATCTGCCAGACACCGTATAGTTTAATAACGTTTATATGCCAAGGGTTGCTTTGTGCTTTGTATTGAAATTACTTTGAGGGTCTGAAGTAAATCCTGAGAGAAAAAGACCTGTGTCGAGATGATGCATTTGCTTATGTTATGACTAACATCGATCATATGTCTCTTTTTAATAAACTCCATATGACACTCTGTATATGAGCTTACCTGGGCTCCGCTCTTGTCCAGGCACTGACAGATCATCAAGCGTTCATGACAGTCTTGAACGTACTTGAACCTTCATACTTGAACTGCGCATAGAACCAGGAAAAGGACAGAACAAGAACTAGAAAGTAGAGCAAATTGCTGTGCTGAATTGCCAACCAGTATATCAAAGCAGCTCTTGAATGACTCATGCAATCTGACCCTGAAATGGACTGCTCAGTAGCAGCAGAAATTTTCAAATGGTCAAGGTGTTAAATGATGACAGTTTCTTTTTGCGGAGCAGTTCTGGCACATCTGGGACTCTGTGAAGCACCCCCAGGCTTTAGTCCAAATCTCACAATCAACGTGACCCCGATCCAATGGGTCTGAATGCTGTCCCCCCAGAGGAAGCCTTTTCTCAGATGGCTCCCAACACCGGCCTCCTGCAGACACCAGCACACACACATACACACGCCTAGCGGGAGTACGCTCATGGCCGCCGCTCTTCAGAGGCACCAGATGTCTGTGGTCAGGGTTGACATGGCAGTCTGTGTGGGGGTGAATCCCCTTTCCTTTGAGGAAAGACTACCGAGGTGTGGTCTCGCTTTTCACCTGTTTAATAGTCTGAGGTGACTGTGGGAAACATAAGGCCACCAATTCAGCATTTGCTTTCTATTACAAGCATGAAAACATTGACATGCCTGGATAATAAGCTCATTTTTTGTAATAGCTCTGTTCTAAAATCTTGTGGGCTGCTTAATGCTGATGTACTGTACACTGAAAATCATTTGGTGTAAAACAATTTTCATTTAGAAGCTGCAAATAACATAATGGAAAAATGTCCTATGTGATATAGAATATATAGAATATAGTCCAATAATCTTTGTTTTTCTTATAACTTTGAAAGTCCTTTTTATATTGTATCCTTCTGGATAACCAAAATCAATTTACAATATAGCTTTATGTTAATCCAAAACTACTGTATAAACTGCACAAAAACATTTCTTGGAAATATGTTTTATACTGTAATAAGTATTTGTGTTGCCTTCTTCCAAAATGTTGTAGCAGAGATTATGCATTTTGGATTTGTCTTCTCGGTTATTGACACTAAATGTTATTTTATTCTTTATTTAGCCAGGAAATCCCATGAGACGTCACAGTCTCTTCTTCCAGGGAGACCTGGTCAAGACAACAGCACACTGAATTGATGCATAGAACCAGTTACACACACAAAGAAATTAACAAAAGTAAGATCAATAAAACAAGTACAAGTCTCCTTTAAAACAGATTGCAAATTACATTTAAAAGTAGGCCTAAGATTAATTTAAGTACATTTTGCAAATTAAAATTAAATCAGGTAGACAAGGCAAGGCATTAATTGTTGTGCACATTATAAAATTATGTCTTATGATGCCTTAAAATAAAGACTGCATTACTGAATCACTGTAATGCCAAGTCAGCAGAGGGACTCACCACTGCACGGACTCTCGCAGCTCCCTATACTTCCTCGCTGGCGACTTCGCGACTTCAAAAAGGAAGTTGCGAAAAATTGTTTAGCTGTAAGCGGACTCTACAAAGTGTTTCTTGTATTTATCCTGTTTTCTGCCATTGTCTTGCCTTGTTTTTGTTTTGTCTGTTTCATTTGTTACTTTGGATTGCCCTCTTGGATTTTTGACCTCGGACTGTATTCTGCTTTGTGAACGTTTTGCTGCCTGGCCTGACCATTGTTTGGATACTGTTTACGATTCTGTTTTGTCCTTGGATATAGCCGTTTACTGTTGTTTGGACTTGACCACCCTGTATTTTAATAAAACTCGCATTTGGATCTTCTATGATTGCCTTGTACAAATTGTTTCACTTACCTTTTTTTATTCATTTGTCATGTGGCAGATGCAATGAATGAATCAGTACTGTACGTAAACACATACATTTACACAGATATTCACAATTGTCTTCAGCTTTGACTTTTCAGTGGCAGAGGGGGAAAATGGTAGACAATGCATCTGACAATGCTTTTCTGTCTAAAATGTAAGTTAACTGCTTGTATATTCTGTTACTTTTGTGTAAAGTAAGCAGTGAATAATACAGAGATGCCACTGTACTATTGTTTCATAACAAGCGAGTGTTTACCACTATTCTTTAAGGCTTGAGTGTATTGCACTCTTTCTGTACATACCAGAGATCTGTTGGCTCTGCCTACAAAGGGACAAATGCTCAGTCCGACATCTGCAAACAGTTGGAGAGGATTATATCTAATTTACATTTAAAGGACATTAAAATGCACAACCAGTAGGCATGTAACTGAAGGTGTAAGTAAACCTACTCACGCGGTAGCAATGCAAAGAAAAGCCTGCTATCATGCCAATAAAACACTGATCGTTCTACTGAGCTATAGTTATTGTGATAATGACATATCCATGACAGTGGACCCTATTTGATCATATTGATTTATGGGAATAACACATATAACCACTGATGTATGGGAGTAACGACATAAAATAGTATGTAAAATGACATAATAATTTACTTGACTATTATTGATTAGGCAATTATCAAACTACAGGTGAACTGACCCATGACTGACCCATGACAAAACATATAATGAATCCTCCATAAATGCTGTTTCTAAGATACAAAATCCACCTTTTATCTGCAGGTTGCCTCAGTTATTATGTCTCCAGCAAAGCACAGACAATGGTTTTGACTTATATCTCTGATAATGACCTAAACATAAATTTGTGATTCCTGATAATTCAGATTAATGCACTGAAACTCTCACAGGTCTATAGCAGTGTTTTGTGTTGTGTTAGGATCTATTGTTCTATGCTCCTTGGCATTATCTTGACTGCTGGACTTCACGACTAAAGCATCAAGCAGCAGGGCTTTGTTAGGGGAACTTTTCATGTACCAGAGAAATCAATGCTAAGGCAGATGAAGAAAAAAATGTATTATTGCGAAGACCAATCTGAGAAACCTGTCGAAAATCTATTACACATCAAAGAACATGACTTAGAATGGCATCTTTGTCTGATTTCAAAAGACAACGATTTTCTATATTTCAAATTCAAGCTTCAATGAATACAGAAGATGTTCCACTACCAGCCACTTCAATTAATTGCACACAGGGCAACACTCCCGGCTAAAATTCTTCAAAAATTGACCTTACTGTCAGTAACTGAACTCTTCTAAAGAAGGCTGTATTTACCGTTACAGTAATTATAAAATATATACCATTCTGGCCTAAAGACTACACTCCTAAATCTCTTTTAAGCTTTAATAAGCACTAAAGCAAATGCAAAAACTGGAAAAATGTATACAGTTGATACACACAGAAAGACACATAATTCAGAAGACACCTGATCTGGATATGTGTGATGCTAACATTCAAAATCATCAGTTTTCAAGTATCCTAGCATACTAATATTGTTTTGTCATAACATGATATTCTTGAAAGGAATAAAAGTTTTTTTTGTTTTTTTTAGTGTTCTAGTGTTCGTTTATTCTGGAAAATGCAGTAATATGTACCTGTTGGTACATATTTCCTGTCTCGCTAAAAAAATTTCCAAGAAAAAGACAAGAAAGAAACATTGATTTTGACTGGTTTGCAGCAGAAGCTTTGTAGTTTATAAATATTCTTTTAATTCTTTTTATTTTATATACTGTATCATTTCTGCAAAAGTAGCATTTAGAAATCCTGTGGAATGATTCTTTGCTTTATAGAATACAAATGAAGAAAAGTGATGATAAATCATTGCCTCATCAAAAATTTTTTACGATGGGACTCTGGACCAGACTTTTAACGTCAAACAGAACAGAAAAAAAAGGTAACATTGAAACCGCTAAGTAAAAGGGGACATTTCAAAAAGTGATAAAACACATCTTAACAAGTTAACTGTCAGAAGTAGTTTCTGTTTTTGTCCTTGATTCGTCTTACAGAACTGCCTACAGGAGAATCGCTGTCTGAAAAGCAATCCGATTTGAATGTCTGTTTTATTTATCTGTTTTGTTTAGAAAACGCCGTTCTCTTTGTGCCCGGTCTCCGCTCTGCAGGAGAAGCGCTAGATCTCTTTGTTGTTGTCATTGTTGCTTGGGTGATTTTGCTTGCTTGTTTGTCTTTTGTTTTTTATTTTGATTTCTCGAAAACATAATAGAATTGTGAACATCAAATGGAGGCTTTTCAAGGCGGATAAAATAATCTTAAGCCGGACATTAGTCGTAGAAGAGAAGCCGATGCGGACTGCCTTACCACAGAGATCAAAAAGATACATCAAAGGACCCAAGAAAAACACATCCAAAAAACAGAACATCTGAAGCCCCAAATATCAGATAGCTCTGCAACAAACGCAACACAAAACAACCCCGCAAGCCAGCCATACCTGGGACGCGAAGGTGGCCCGTAACAACAAAGTTTCTTTTAAGCTAGTTGTTTGAGAAACACCAAAGGAGAAAGGATCTCTTGACAGTCTGTTCGAAAGTCAACCAAAAAAAAGACAATAAAAGAAGAAGAAGTTTATCTAAAATACAGTGTTTAATTACCTTCTCCTCCAGATACTTTGTCGTAATCATGTCTTCCGCTTTTTGCCATTGCCATGGTTACTGTCAGCCAAAGCTACAACGTGAACCACACTCCAGCAACATTACAGAGGAGAAATGTAGACTTCGGCAGAGAGAAAAATAATTTTAGCTTTCTGCATCCACAGGTTGGTAACAAGTACACTTGGGAAATACTCTGAATAATAAAATATTTGGCTCACAGGTTTGTTATTATTACTGACTTTCCAAAAAAACACTGATAAAACAATCAAAGTCAGCGACGAGACCCAAGCACCCCCGATAACTCCTACTGCTAAAACAGATAAATTAAGATAATTTTGCATCTAAATAGCTTGTAATAAGGTCAAGAGTGGAATGCACATGTACACTATTGAACAAACTTGAATGGAATCCTATAACCGTTTGCACTGTCATCATGGCAGCACACTTACAACAAGGAAATGTTAGGATGAGAATTATGATAATGAAGAGTCATGGCAAAGTTACGGAAATGTAAACACCTCACAGCTCTCTGAGGATCCATGTGTGAATTTACAGCAGATGAATGCAGCACCAGTCCGTGTGTAATGACTGTGTGTAATAGTGAGTGAATTTGGCACGCTCAGCATGCTAGTGGCCTCGATGAGATAATTGCATCGGCGCATTAACTCCTCTTGTGCAATTGTAGGCCTAAATCTCAGGCTTACACTCAATTCTTTTCCACTTGCTTCTTGGAAATAAAGATCTACATTGTCACTATCACCGGTAGAGGGTGATCCACTGAAATCACAAGATGTTCCTGGATCAACATCCTTGTTGATCCTGGAACAACATTCAGATCAACCAATCAGAATTCAGGAATAACTTTTCTGGAAATATCTGTTTTAGGCTCATAATCACAGTTAGGTGCTTCTACACCCTTATTAATCAGCTATCATTTCCCACTGATTTTAGGCACAAATTTTGGGTAGGAATAGGTTTTAGGGTAAGGATTGGGATAAGTTTATATTTTTGGACAGTAATGTTGATCCAGGATCAAGTTACTCGTACGATTTTGTACGATTTGTCTAAAATCCCTTCACAGATAGGTTTAGGGGTGGGGTTAGGTGCAAGTCATTCATACAAATCCATACGAATTGCCGACTCGTAAAATACGTACGATTTATAAGAAATATGAGTAAGGTTGTCCGAATTCGTATGAATTAGCCACCTCGTAAAATACGTACGAATTGCCGTGAGATCAGGTTGGATCTTCTCAAAATCAGATTTCAGATTTTCAAATAGATGTATTTCAGTCAAGTATTTTTCTGTCCTAACTAACCAGAAATTTTATTAATTTATTTTTGATGATGAATAAATGTCAGTTTTCAAAATCTGACCTTTATGACAGAATTTGGTCCAGGGTCACAATTTTGATAGATTCACAAGTTTTTGCACTTCCTCATATTAATAATAATAAGCAATGTTTGGCGTGCTCTCTCTGGGCCAGCCGGGAGCTTGGTGGGCCCAAGCCCTACCCTCGCTAGGGTTCATGCCACTAGGGCTCGGGTTCCGCAGAGGGGACCGGCTCGAATCCTCTGTGCCCCTCGTAGAAGGCAATGGATGCTAGAACAAGATGAGGAAAGCGTATTTATTGTGGATGTGTTTGGTCTGGATCGGCTAACGAGATGGTTGGAAAGTGGAGCCGTCTGCAATTGATTATTCCAACGCGCTCCTCCTGAAACTTAGTTTAACAACATCAACAAAAACAGAAATGTGATCATATGTAGATTTAGGTCAAAGTAAACATTAAAATGCTGGCTATTAAATATAATGTTAAATGGCTGCAATTAACCATTTATCTGCTTTTATGAAGAAAACTATATTCTAAAACTATGAATAAGTGCTCTGGGACTTAACTGACAAATCCATTGACAGGAGGTCAAAATTACTCAAATTAATCATTTGAAAAATACTATATAGACGGTCTTTGAAGGTAAGAAAAAAACCTAAAGAAGAGCAGAGTGAATTTGCTGTCTGAATGTGCAGGTTAATTGCATTGGCACCTTGCATTTTGATACGTATCTTTGTCATTCCCTTAGTTAATTATTTGAAATAGGACTGACCGAAGACCAATGCTAATAGTGTATGCTCTCCAGAGGGGTCAAGGCAGATGTAAAGTCGAAAAAGCAAAGCTAGAAAGACAAGGAGGGGTCACGGGGTATTAAAGCTGAGAAGCGAGAGGTGTGGAGAAAGCGAGTTACTGAGAGTTTGAGGAAGAGAATGAGAAATATAATTGAATTTGATCATTTTGAATTTTTATAATGAATTGAAAGTTTCAAATGAAGAACTGACATGGAAAGGATGATAGAAAGAACAGTCTGTCCTCTGGTATCTTCTGTCACTCTGTAACGCAGCTGCTTTTACGGCAGGCGTATGGCCCATCTCACCATGCCACTCGCTTCATTTGGCTCATGATGTGGCCCATCAGCCTAGAACCTAGAGTGGCCATTTCTCTCTCCTCCTCTGCTTTCTCTCTTCCCAATTCTTTCTGTGACCAGTCGAAGCTGCTATTATCTTGTCACTGCCCAGTTGTAGCCTCACAGTGAGTCCCTCTCCTCAAAAAAAATCAAGAGTTAAGGAAACTCTAAATATCATCGACTTCATGATGCAAGAGATTAGTGATTTTCTCAAGTTAGACCAAAATACACAATTAAGATAATGAGCTGTGCACTAAAACAGCTGAGGAAACTTTTTCAAAATGCATAAATGTTCTCTGATTGTCTCTTTCTGACAAGAAATACAATACATTTAGATTTACTACAACTTTCGGTTCGCAATTCCGAGTACTGTTTGCCTGAAAAGGGCTTTGCTATGTCATGACAGTATGGAAACATTTACCAATTTTACTGGTTTGCCATCTCAGGAAGCCCATAAACCAGTGCCTATATGTTTTTATTTCATTGTAGATCTTGTTAATGACACATTTACATTATAAAAAGGAAGAGTTGTAGTTATTAGTTTTTTTATTGGCCTGATTTACAAAATCAAAACTTTATGTTTAATGTACTTTCTTGATTTGTTAACTGCAGTCAATAGCTTATACTTTCAATAAAACATTTGCAATCGGTCTGTAAAAGGTATTTTTATTTATGTGCTTTTGCCTGTGACTATTGGTTTATGTATTAAAAATTAAGGGTCTATGTTGTTTTTAAATTAACACACTTTTCTTTTAGTGATGTGAGAGGCAAATATTTTAGACACTTTCAATAAATTGCTTCACAATATGATTTGCTGTTATGAAAGTGCTTGAAGCACCACATGCTGATGATACCTGCTGGTCAAAATTGTGAAAGTGCACCAAAACCATAAATAAAAACTAATTTTTCACGTCAACTGCAAACGTTTTATTGAAAGTTTCATCTGCAAAATGCAGTTAAAAACTATCAGATTTCAATAATGGCGAAGTGTCTGTATAATATGGGTTCTCATATTCATTTGTGAGGCTTGTTTTGTTTGCATTAAAGTGGTCATTGGATGCAAAATTCACTTTACAAGTTGTTGGAACATGAGTGTGTGTACACATCCATCAATGATAAACAGCTAAATAGTGTTTGTTTGTTTTGTTGTTTTTTTTATTTTAAAATCTCCTTTCTCAAACCAGGCTGTTCTGAGGTTCCTGGCACAATTATATCTGCATACACACACCCCCCCCCAATAGTCAATTGACAAGACTGTCTTATCTTAGACTCTCCCTAGGTGATCTGTCATCAGTGGGAGACAAGCTGTCTCAGATTAGGCGGTTGAGGTGTTTTGTTGTTGAATAATGAATATAGCAGTTATAGCATATAACACAGAGGGTTAACGTTATATTGATTTTGAAAAGAAATTTGCTGATCCCGATCTGCCAAACTGCACAAGAATCATTCGTGATCTAGATTCACCTACAGAAGAAGTGGGTATAAAGGTCTTTATGAATCTTTGCAAATCGCCTTTCCTAATAATGTGGTATTTATCAAGTTTCAAAGCTGAAGTTTACAGTCTACTTGTCACCCCACAGAAGAGAGGGGCGTTTAAAGAGACATGGACAAAAACACCTTATTGAAAACAGCATATTTTGACTGATATTTTACAAAATGAAAAGGATGTTTTTAAAACTACCGCTGAGAATTTAAAACCTACGTTAAAAACGAAGACCCTAAAGAAGCTGAAAAGCATCCGATGACCCCATTAAGGAGGGCTACTCTTATTTATTTATTTATTTTAATATATTCAAATGTGTTTTTAAAAATCAATACAAATGTATAGAACTTGTCAGGGGTTAGGTAAAAAACACAGACATGGGTTCACGAGAGGAAGCATGTTAAATCAAAACAATAGATGTCCGAACCACGTCTCGCATTATGAACCAGTTAATCGCCAACACTGTTTTTTCTTTCTTGGTGATGTTAACCTTTTCTTAACATCACCTGTTCAGTTGGCACACTGAAGTGCCTCCTTTCTTTCCTGTTACACATTCGAGGCTATCTGGGGGGAAATGTTTAACACAACTCTTTTATTCCTCTGTCCTTCAGCTATAATATATATTAATCATTTGATACTGCTGTTACTGAGAGTTGCGTTGTAATCGGACTGCCCTTTCCCACTGGCAGAGTTAATTAAGTGTAAAATGGATGGAGGTGGGAGGAACAGGAGAGGTGGGGGGGGGATGGGTTGGAGAGCCTGGCAAGGACCCCAATACTCGAAGCACTCGAAGTCTACTGAGGGGATCAGGACACCGATGGGGCCTTCATCTGCCACTCAAACTCAGACCAGCACAGCAAACCTAAGAGAAGATGGATTACGACCATTTGTGATGCTATTAGAGCTATTGAGTGGGTCTGTTGCTCACCGCAGCTTTTACTGGCCGGTCCAGGATCAGCGTGCTGAGTGCTGACATTGAAGACCAAAGCAAGCTGTCCATTCGGTTTCCAAGTAAGAATGACTCAACTTACAGAGCTGAAATGATTAATGTATTACAATGTGACCTAAAAAAACACTTAAAAGGTCAGATTCAGTTAGGATCTGAATCTTTGAATATTTATTACATTCTACCCTGGTTTTGCCGAGCAGAGTTGAATACAAAAGATGTTTTTGCTACTGCACTAAATCAAAATGTAGAAATCATTTTTAGTAATACATTTTTCACAATTAATTCCAAAAATATGTCTAGTAACACACTCAATTACATGCACATATTTACCCAGACATGTCCTGCCAGGATTTCTAAATTGTCAAAAATATACGGTTTCTGTTTTCCTATTGATAGTGTTTCTGAAGTTTACATGTTTGCTTTTTTGCATTGCTTTGACTGTTCTCTGTAGATCTGTCGCACTATTGGCCAAACTACTTTTCAGTCATTTCAGCAAGTAGGACAACTCAGCCAAAACCTGGACTTTTTAGGCAATTTAGAAAATCCAGCCAAGACATGTCCAGGAAAAAAGAGGATGCATGGTCAACCTAATTTATTTAATTTTTCCCCCAGAATTGTATTATCTGGTAAAAATATACTCCAAAAATCTTAGTTTTATTAAAACTTGGTGGAAAATAAATAAAAAATGTTACAGTGTACAAGAAAAGTCAATGGGGTCCAAAACAGGACTTGATCTAACTGACTTTCACTGTATGAGAAAACACTCAAATAGGTGACCTATCACTTTTAAAACCAATGAACTGAAGGCTTGCACACATTTGAATGTATTTCTCCCTTATGTTTTAAATCTGTCAACAAAGTTCTGCGGCCCAACCCAAGCATTTTTCGGGCCGCTTCTGAGGGAACTTTCACAGAGGTGGTAAAGGATTGGCAGTAAATTGAAATGACACTTCAAGAGATTAAGAAAGGCATTTCATCAGCGTCTGAATTCACGGGACACATACGCCTCCAGATAAGAGGCAAACCAGAGATGCCAGTTTAATTAAAACTATCGCTGAACAACCCTGTTAAGGACAGAGAACTGTTTGCCTCATCAACACTCTGTTTTAATGACTCCTCTATCACGAAATCTATTCATGTCCTGTTGTCTAATGAAAGGGGCCACTGGTGATTCTTCACCGAGTTCATGTAACATGTTATCATGATTCATTAGAAAAATAATAGCAAGAAGAATGTGCAATTACAAACAGCTCCACAAAGCAATTACATATCAAGTACATGTTGTTCATTAGAAGTACCGCGCTTAATTGATTAGAGAGAATTACATGAAAACTAATGTAAGTGTGTAGTGTTGATCTACAGAAGAGTCTTTATTATATGTAGCTCATGATAAAGTCATTGAAATTTGCAATGCTGATTCAGAATGTGTATTAGTGTTTTACTTATTTGGCAGATTTAATATAGTGATTGACTTGGTTTGCTTTTTATGATAAAGTGTTTTGCCTCAGTAGTTATATACTGTAGTTTTTCTGTACTGTATAATTTTGGTAGTATTCCTTATAGGCCAAAGACAGAAGACAGAATCATTAAATACAGTAACTTGTATTTAATAGGTGTGTTGCTTTTGAGATTTGCTATGTGCTATATAAATAAAGACACTCGCCTGGTTTAAACATCAAGTGAATTACATGGAGAGAGGCAAATCTCTTGATGAAAGATGTCAATCAAATGACAACAAACTTGGTATTTTGATTCTAGAATGTTTTTGTAGATTCGTTCACGATCTCTTTCACTCTCCTTTATGTGGATCCGGGGAGAGAGAATCAGAGAAAGAGAGAGAGCACTACACAAACGCTAAGATCACCATCAGGTTTATTATAGTTAACTAAAAATAAAGCCGTAGAATACATTTCCATTACTTGAAGTAAAATAAGCATTAACTGAAATAACATTTGAAAAATCTTTTATAATTTTGATATGTTATTTCAGCTTGTTGCCAAAACAATATTTTAATTTAGTTTTAAAAAATTAAATTAAATATAAATGATAGCGTACAGACAGACATGTCAAAAAACAACAAAATTACAAAAACAACATAAAACAATTTAATAAATATTAATAAAAAGCTATAATAATATTTTGATTTTTGTGAAGTAACACTGGCAAAAGTTTTAATAGAAAAAGAATTTTATATTTCTAAAGCAAAAATCTGTTAATTCTTATTATCAAAAATATTATATGTATGGTAAAATTACATAATCTGCAAGGCAATGCATGTAATTGTCATGATATTTAAGTGAAAATAAGAATGGCAAATTATTGCTTTAAAGAGCTTTAAAATGTTTGTTGTCATCAGTTATATTCAGTGGAGTGTTTTATGTTGCTAAGTTAATGCTTTTTGCATTATGTCAGTGTCAGTTTCTTTACCATGTTGGTGTTTTGTCTGTACTTATAATTGGCCACAGTCTCTGGAGACCAAGTTAAAGTAATGATGGCTTTGTTCCACATGTGTTACCAACAGAACGTCGTACAGTAACACAGATTTCCACTGCTCTAATAAGTCAATCATATAATACTGTTACATAAATACGTGACACAGTTAGTAACTGTAAAAATGCAATCATCAAAATATCCTCCTATCGCGCTCGTATCATCATCGCTCGATTTCTCCGGGGAAAGTTCAAGCAACCACAGTTGCTACCCAACATTTACCACATTACAGTGCAGTTCTGGCCACACAAATCTCCCATCCAGCTGTTCTCCAGTCTGAACTGTGGAGCTGTCCACTGCCAGAGGTGCTGAAACGCACAATCCCTCAGCGGGACTTCTTAACTCTTTTGTGAAAACGCACGAACATAATCACAGAGCAATAAGATACGAATGCTCGCGAGTTCAAAAGTTGCTTTGAACAAATTCCATCGCATATAGGCAAATGAGAACGCACGCGATGGAACAGCCTGAAGCGGGAAGCCGATCGAGGGAGGGGTTGAACGGAGGAAAGACCCTTTTTTTTCTGCTTCTTCAGAAATCCATACCGCATGTACGGTTTGTTAGCGAAATACTATTTGCGATTAGACAGGTGATCAAAAAGCTTTAGCAGCAGCCCCAGACATCGGCAGCTGTGCCTTTAATGGCCGCAACTTGAACGAGGGTTATTGAAATGCACCCCACGCACAAAATCCAGCACCCCTCCACCACCGCGCACTGAGCCCCAAACACACACTATACGCTGTCACATCAGCAACTCACCTTCAGCGCCTCGATGTCCAGCGATGCCGATCGCTCCATATCGAAAGATAAAGTCTAACACAAAAGTTGTATATCTAGCCTTGTAGTTCCCGAGCGAAAGCCAGCCCAGTTCTCCGAGCTGCGGCGGATTCCCTCAGTCTCATTCCCGCTGATCACGACTCCAGCGACAACCTCAACTATTCAATAGCCTATTTCAGATGTAACTAGTCACTCAGAGTGTCCCAACAGCAGTAACGTGACATAAACAGACTTGCGTGTCCCTCTCCGTTTTCCTCTCCAATAGCAGAAGTGTTTCCGTCAGTAAGAGACCGTGCTGTCATTGAGAGCGTTGAGCGCGCGAATGGCACATTTGCAGCAAGCCTGGTTGATCAGTCTTTCAAATCAACCTTTTGCGGTACATTTAACGAAATCAGTTCGATTCGAGCAGGCGGATGAGAAGGAGGCTGTCAGCTCCTTGCTGTGATCCGGCTGATTTATTGATTGATTGATCGTTTGATTGGACAGGGCGCACTCCGCCGCTGCCCTACTTGGTGATCTCCAGAAACCTCCCGTGTCCAAACGCGCTCCTCCAGCCGAGTCCCGGTGCTCTGAATAAGGGCTGTGTGTCTGGGAGAGGGAGTCTGAGGAGGGAGGGATGGAAGAAAAAAGGGGGAAGATCTTCCTCGAGTGGATTGTGGATGAATATATCTATCTTTGGCGGCGCGGTGACTATCCAGACTAGCCAGTTGACTTGCCCGGTCCCCTTAGTCTTCTGCGTGGAGATGCGAGCAGGTTCTTTTCATCACTCAAAAAATAAACTGTCCTGCGAGTTAGTCTCCTGGGTCCTAGAGCCACGAGGGGAGAGAGGCAGAGAGCGAGGGAGAGAGAGAGAGAGAGACTCTTACCCGCATGCTGAGCTGATCCGCAATGCTCTTTAAGTTTTAATTCGCATTCGTGTGTGTTGTATCTCAAGTGCATACTGTTGACTTGTCCTTTTAAACCATTTCCGAAGTTAACACTTCAATACAGGATATTCACTCTAAAGTGTTAGTTTCTTAACCGTATACCTTTCAAAAGACAAGATGTGTAAATGTTTTAATAATGAATTACCTTATAACTTTATGGAGATTTTTAAAGCATATTTTAGCGCAATAGCATATTTATTATTTTTAAATATCTGTTATAATTTGTTATGATTACATATAAATGCATATAAATTGTACATTTAACACATAATAAATAAATCAACTCTGACAATAAATTAACTCATGATATAGCTTAAAAAGAGAAACGGGGAAATTACGTTAAAAAGTAAAAATAACCTACACAGCAGTATTACAGCTGAAATCATTGTTCCAGAGGCAGGGCTTGCATTGAGGATCTTTTTTTCATTGTGCCATTCCGCAATTAATCATTCCTTGGCATGGATTTTACATGCGCACCTGACCTCAGCTGGGTATATTGTGCCAGCCCCAGCTCCGGTGACGTCAACTCCCAGTCTAGGACCCAAATTAACAGCCCACCGTAAAGTGAGCTGAAGCGACAGTGAGACAGATTTCAAGTGGAACAGTTCAACAGCAATCGTGTGTGTCTGTGTGAGAGAGATATTCACATGCAGTCGAGAAAGGCTAAGAGAGAGACGCACACACACACACACACACACAGACGCAGAGAATGTGTAGGTTTAAATATTATGTCCTAGATAAATGGAAACCATACATCATCCTCTGTCTTGCACATTTTGGCCTGTCAACTAAATGTATGTCGCGTTCATCTGAGGTTGTCTGTCTCGCCATTTGCGTGTCTGTGTGTGAGAGAGATTATTAAAGGTATACTGTAGTTCACCTAAAATGAAACTTAGCTATTTTTTTTTTTCTTACTCAAGTGTTGGTTTCCTCTTTGGCATAGATTTACAAGAAGCAAAAGTTTGTATATGCCTAAATCATTTTTTTTACTATCAAACATATTTGCACTTTACAAGATGCTATTTAATGGACTGGAGTTGTGTGGATTAGTTGTGGATTATCATGATGTTTTTATCAGATCTCATTCTGACGGCACCCATTCACTGCAGAGGATCATTTGGTGAGCAAGTGATGTGATGCTAAATTTCTCTCAATTTGTTCAGACTCATGTACCAATTTTTACAAATTTTAAATTGTTTTGCAAACTATTCCATATTCGTATACATGAATTATAAACACCTGCAAAACATGCCCATATGTTTATATTAGCCTTTTAAATCTGAGTCAGACATCTGTCTCAAAACAGGACCACTTGTAAATCGATGAGAAAAAATCTAAACCGTTTACGTGATTGCAACATTAAATGAGCAAAGGTATTAAAATGACTCAGTCTGACATTTGCCACATACATCCGTGTGGTGAATGACATCTTTACCCTGTCTGACCGTATATTCATTCTGCACAGAGACACATACTGGCCGAATGAAAGACATCATTTGCTACAGAGGTATGAGTAAGTCAGGTCCTTAGGGGGAAATGGAACAGACCAACCCTGCACTTGGCTTGTACATGAGCTAATAAAGAAAGATTAACAGTAATATGTCTTTTTACAATTATGACACGACAGGCTAATGTGTTCCTTAAATAGCAATCCAACATGCATCTTTTTAATATGTCATGCATACACATTTTAGCATGCAAGCGTACTGTAATAGTCATTGCATTTAACCTTGAGGCAATTTGTGTTACAAGAACATTATTTTCTCCCACCATCAAACGCAAGAAGCTGTAAATAGCTGCACTTCACCTTTTAATGCTTTCCATTACACTAGTGCCCTCTCAGCTGCTACGTGAGTAAAACAACTCAAAGACGTATTATGATAAAGAAACAGGAAACATAATATGTGATAAATATCACAATACTAATCATAACATCTCCTACATTGTATGTTCTTCAAGAGGCATATAGCCTTATCGCTAACCTGATTTTGCCAAGTTCAGCATGTCCCTGGGTCAACATCTTTGTTGACCCTGGGACAGCATTGTGATTAACCAATCAAGTTTGAAATAGTTTAATTTTTTTACAATCAGTGTTTGGTGCTTGTACATCAGTTTCAGTCATCTATCATTTTCTCTGATTTTAGGCATTACTCATGGGTAAGGTTAGAATTATAATTCTAACCTTACCCATGAGTAATGCCTAAAACCTATAGGTGTTGGGTCCAGGGTCAGGTGTTGGCCTAGGGACATATACTGTAGTACTTGGCAGAATCAGGACGTGCATAATCTTGTACTTCACAAGAAAGAAATAACAATAAACCAACAGATGGATCAAGATATGTAGGTTTTACTGTAAGATAATTTTTTTTGTAATAGAAATTTTGGTATTTTATAATAATTCTTATTTATGTATTGTAATAATATAAACACTTTATGTAACACAATAAAAATATATTATAGAAGCATTTCAAATGCTGCAATTTCTCGTTTTTGCCATGTCATGCATTCTCCATGCTCAATCATTCTATAATAGAAAACACTTTTTGGGTTTGCCCCCCATCGGCAGGAACTGGAGATACAGCTATAGGCAATATATCAACGTGTTCATCTTCCTCACTTACAACTACAGTAAGCATGTGACAAAACAATATTTCTAAAAAAAAAAATATTTACAAGAACAGAATATGTAATTCTTATTGACTTATACAGTTACTTCTGGATAATACAGAAGGATTTTACATGGCATTCCCTTTGTTATATCATGCATGGTGAAATCCCGATAAATACTACAAGTCCCACAAAGCCATTGTGTGGCCTCTGATTGGATGCGATTGTAGCCAATCAAAACGCTCAGCAGTACTGATGAGATAAGAGCATCTTCCATCATGGCGGTGGTGTTTAAGGGATTCCCATTCAACCTGCCGTTTGCATCCTTATTGTTGATTTTGCTGCTATGTCTTCAGTCTGGAGGAGGTCAGAAGAAAAAAGAGGTACGGATGCAACAATGAAGCTGCCTTTCACAGCAGCCAGTGATGTTGATTTCTGGCAAATATTCTATAGTGTTCGCGTTCAACTCGAGCACCAGCCGGCGCAGTTAAATGATGTTGACATATAAATGACCCAAAGACGGCTATTTTTAAAGCTGCACGGCAAGAAAGAAGGCGCTGTTCTACTATAAACATGTATTTTTTGCAACAGTGTTATCGAAGAACGCCCCTTGCGTTTTATCCTGGCGGGTGTCCGATCCATTGTGAACGCAGCCGAGTGCGCGTGTCCGTGACGCTGTACGCGTGCCCCTATAATGATAAACTATTTTGAGGAAGTAAATAATAATAACTGAACGTTAACCAAAAGTAGATGATATAAAGTGTGATATATGAAAACGTAGCGCTGTTTATTTTCTGGATTAATTTAAATAAATTATTATTATTATTATTATATTATAATTATTATTATTAAATAAATTGATTTACCTAGTTTATTCACTCCTTTTGATTATTTAAATAAGTCATTTGAATGCATGACTGAAAACGAATGGTCTTTTTTTATAACATTTAATCGTTAATTAAGATACATAATTTACTAACATTTTCAGTGACATAGCATTCTTATATGTAATATTTACGTTTTTTGGAGTATCAGGTTGATACCTGAATCATGGGTGTTAATAGTAATCGCAAATAATATGGATGAATTAAAAGAACATAATTTTTTTTAAGTTACTGTAATAATTCTGAATCGCCTTCATATTACTGCATGTTTCTGAATGTCAGGTGACCTGCAAGACAGAGACCGTCTCTAAATAGTCTCTCTTGTCTCTTCTTTGCTTACTCTCTCTCTCTCTCTCTTTCTCTCTTGAGAAAATATGATGTGTATTTGACCTTTTCCTCTCCCCTGCAGCAGAGGAGCAGGGAAATGATCATATTGAGCACAAATCAGGCAAAGTGGTGAAGCAGCAACTTTCTGCTTCCCCCCTCCTGCATTTTTAAACTGATTTCTTCATATTTCCCCTTCCTCTTTTGTCTTTTCCTCCTTCCTTCTCCTGCCCCGGTGCTCTGCGGGTGCTGAGAAGGGCAGTATTTTGACTCCCTGTCGTTAGGGCTTAATATATCTGTTAAGGTTTACTCTGTCCTCTACAAGCAAGGGAGGAATACTGGAGAGTGGGTAAGGGGGTGTTGGATATTTTTTTCCAAGCCCAGCTACTCGTTCATCATCACAGCCAAATTTTGTGTGTCTCGTATCTTGGCTTGACTAATGTGAAAATGTGGGAAAAGGAGGAGTAAGCAGTTTTGAGCTGCTTGAGTTGCAGAGTCTTTGTTTGCCTTTCTTTCCCCTTTGAGCTGGCCTGAGGTGGACTCTTCTTTATAGCGTTTAAAGAGGACTTGCCAATTTATTTCTTTTCATTTTGTCCTTGTTTACACTCGGGGTCAGTATGAGGTTTCTCTTAAGGTACTGATTTTATTACTGGGCTTTTAAGGACTTGGGTGCAAAATTCCTCTCTATTTTTATTTTAGCTTTATATACTATATCTACAAAATGACATTTTAAGATGTTGCAAGATTTAGCATGGCCAAATAACCTGCGATTTCGAAATAGCATTACATGATATTGCGCATATTCATACTGTGCCAATTTGCTTTTGGCTACATTTGTCACCCTGTTGTCCAGCATGGGACCCTCCATCCTAAATTTTTAAAAGAAAGATATACAGTATATTTCTAAGTATAAAGGCTCAATTAATACCTTGAAACATTATTTGCTAAATATAAATGGACTTTTTATCTTAAAAAATACCTAAAATATTTAATAACATACTGTTAGATTATTAAAAAAAAATGTTTTAATTAATTTTAAAACTTTGTTTTACTGTTTTACTTTATTTCTATAAATAAACATACATATTTTATTAAATGTATTGAAATTAAATGTCATTGATCACTGCTTTTTGTTATAGTATTTATCTATATTTATTATTTTATTAATTTTAATCAAATGCAGTAGTTTATTTAGATATGCACTGCTTTTCTGTTAATTTTTCCATCCATCCCCATCCACCCCCTTGTGGACCGTGTGGACCTTAAAGGTGCCATAGAATGCATTGAGAGAATATTTTAAATTGTTCTCTGATATGTACATAGAAGGTACGTAGCTTAGGGAAGGGGAAAAAATGCCCAGAAACGGTTTTACAGGTCCATTTACAACCCTAGAATTTGACCCTAGAATGAAACAGTCT
>JAUMHQ010000044.1:10655186-10668902 GCA_032361165.1 Enteromius paludinosus | reverse complement strand
ATTTTAGGTTTTATGCACTTATCGAAGTATCAAATGCAAAAATCGAAAAATCGCATCGCAATATTTGTCAGAAAAACCGCAATTAGGTTTTTTCTCAAAATCATGCAGCCCTACATTGTACGATGCATCACCGGTTGGGGGTTGGGGTTTAGTTGTAACTAAAACAGCAAGCCCCGCCCCATGACTGACAAAAACAACAGTGTTTGCGCGAGCAGATGAGAGATGATCGGATGGCATATCAAGCGAGCGCGAGGGTTTGAAATGAGCTCACGGGCCCCGTTTCTTCACATGTACATCTGTTTTCCTCTCGTGGAAATGATTTACCGTGCTCGCCAGCATTAGTTGTGTGATCGCTTAATAATGCCATAGATTTGCCGCCATAAATTAAGCGTGTTTTTCGCGAGCTGGTTGCTACTGCTGCTGCGGGGCGGAGGATCGCAATGCCGGCTCAGCATCGTGATATTTATCGGCCATTGGCGATGGCTTCGTCTATCGACCCAACCCTAATAGCTAGGTTGGACCAAGCTGACTCTAAAACAGTTTACTTCAGGAATGTTGTAATCTATGAGTAGCATAGATGAGTTGCACATAGAAATAAAAAAGCACAATCTTTAGCTTTCTAAATCAATAATACAGATTTTATTGCAGCAACAAATGACAGAGTCTTGCTGAAAAATGGCCGATACACAATTTTACTGCCTAGGTTGAAGTCATTATGTACATTAACGACGATTTGGGACAAATATAATGTAATTTAATGGGAAAACTATGTGAATTTCGCGCTGTGGCATTTCATTATTTTTGTTGATAGTTCGAGCAAATCAACCATCGTGCCAATTTCTAATAGAAACAATGCTTTACCTTTCCGGTTTTGGCGTTTCTAAACATATTAACATATTCTCTGAGCCAGTTATATATTGTTAAACCTATGAAAATGACAGCATCCAAATGCAAGGTAGAATCCATCATGGTGGCCCATATCGGTTACTCTGGAAAAAGGTGGATACTACCTTTCAAAGGTTTGGGGTCAGTTTTTAAAAAATACAATTTTATATCCTTGTTTCAGCATTAACAATAATCAGATATTTGAACACCAGATTGAAATATTAGAATGATTTCTGAAGGACCATGTCTCATTGAAGTACATTATTAATTGTAATAATGTTATAGTGTTACTTCTTTGTATGTATAAAGTATATTTAAATGTAGCTTTAGGTAAAAATAGAATTCTTTAGTTTTCTTTACCAGTATGTTATGCGCTGAACTTTAGCTGTTAAAGCCTTTTGGAAAAGCTGCGTCTTTAAAATTTATCCCCTGTAAAGCACCGCCGCAAGACCCATGCTCATGCTGATGGACGTCTTTGTCTGGTGAATTTGGGCTTATATTGAACTTCCTTATTATTCTCTTCCTGGGGATTGTTTGTGAAATGTCTTTTTCATTAAGTTGAGGTGGTGTAAGCACTTGGTGCCTATCAAAGACTTAATCCCATCTCGAGATCTAATATCGCTTCACTCGTGGCCATTGCCATTCATTTCCCAGTCAGCATCTAATTGACAGGAAAATTAGATCCACGTTCCCCTCTCGCTCTGAAAATGGAGAATGCAAAAAAGCACAGCATTAAAGAAAAAGAGAATAATACGCCAAAACCCCAAATTGAGCTGCTTTGTCTTCTAATACACTCAGGCCTGAGCCAAATCCTAGAGTAAATTATCCTCAATAATTAGTAATGATAATCCTGAGGAAAGCCTGAGGAAAGTCTTTTGTTGTTGTGGAGAACAGCCACATTCTGCTCCACTTTTCAACTTATAATGGTTGTCAGAAGATGACTCAAAGGCTACATTCATATAGTCATTATCTGCCAATTTACTAACAGGTTAGACTCTAAAACTGTCCTGTGTTTAGAAAAAAGTGGCCATGGCTGTTTGAATGATGCATTCACAGACAGGTAACCCCCTCAAACTAATTCTCTCAGGCCAGAAACATACTTTGTTACATACCGAGAACATATTTTCTTACTGTAGCAGTAGCAATTTCTCAATATTCCAGAAGGTGACAGAGCTAGTTTCAACAATGTCATTAAATCAGATTAATAATGTCACTTTCGTCAGCGCTGATAGCCTTGTGGGCAGTGTGCTGACATTCAGCGTTGTGAGTTCGAGTCCCAGCTCGCAGACCTTTCTCGATCCCATCCCCCTATCTCTACTGCTTCACTTCCTGTCAGTTGTGATCTATCCTATCTAATAAAAGCAAAAACGCCGAAAATTAAGTTTCATAGTAAATTTGTTAACTGGACTTTTTGTCTCTCCAAACACACACATTATCCTCCTGTGTTAATGTCAAAAGATCAAGCTATGCCAGACCAATCAAGACCAACCACAGTCATGGTCCTAAACAGTTCTCTACACGTTAAAGCGCCCGTAGTATGGGTTTTTGAAAATGCTAAACGCTAAAAGCTCATGAACACTGCTTTAAATAAAATCGACCAAATACTGGAGGGGTTTTCGAGAATTAATAATTGAACAAATCGTTTGGGAGTCATTGAACAAATAAGGTAAAAATAAATGTATATTATCCAAAAATGAAAGTGTTTGCATGCATGTCAACCTGTTGTTTGGGACTTCCAAAACCACAATGTGAACCTTTCATAACCCATAATAGGGGCACTTTAAAGTTTTTAAGCTTACGGTTGCATGCACAAAATGTTGAATATACTCATTAGTCTTGAATGTGCTTGCTGATGTAAACACTGCTTGTTCACAATTGGTTTGCGGATGGATCGACAGACTTGCTGCTCTCTGACATCTCATTCCCATCAAACAGACTTGCTGTATCAGCAAACCCCCACCTGCTTCCCATGGCTAGCTGTATGTCCCCTGCCAGCTTTGTTTATTAAACTAAAGTGCCGTTTGAGTTTGTTATAAACACTGCATAATAAAAGCAACCATGTGACTTCACTGTATTATTCTTCCAGTAGAAATATCACCTAATTTTGCTCTTATGGAATGTATTCAAATAGAAGCCAGGTGGGTAAGGACCTGGGGCCTGTTCCATAAAACAAGTTTACCAAATAAGCCAGGCTTGTTTTAATTAGTCTGACTCATTTTAAACCATCTAAAACGACAGTAAGTCTGACTAACTGAAATAAACCTGGGGCCTGTTCCATAAAACAAGTTTACTTAATAAGCCAGGCTTATGGCAGATTGTCTGACTTATTTTAATACAAATTAACTGGCAATAAGTCAGACTAACTGAAATAAGCCTGGCTTATACTCTAATTTTGGTTTATGGAACAGGCCCCTGGCTTATTTGGTAAATTTGTTTTATGTAACAGGCCCCTGGACTGGTTAGCAAAAGGATGCAGGTTCAGTCCCCACATAGATTTATTTATTTATTTATTTAGAGTGTGTTCATGAGAGTGTTTAGAACAGGGGTGTCCAAGCTCGGTCCTGGAGGGCCAGTGTCCTGCAGAGTTTAGCTCCAGCTTGCCTCAACACATCTGCGTGGAAGTTTCTAACATGCCTAGTAAGAGCTTGTTTAGCTGCTTCAGGTGTGTTTAATTAGTGTTGGTGGAGCTAAACTCTGCAGGACACCAGCCCTCCAGGACCGAGTTTGGACAGCCCTGGTTTAGAACTAAACAAATCATGGACATTTTAGTTGAAGTGTATTTTTTCAGTTCAAAGTCATTTTGATCACCAAGCTTTTTATGTGAAATAGTTCGAAACCCAGAAATGGGGATCCTTGATAAATGAAAAAAAGAGACGTTTGTCTGATAGTGTATTTATACAGTACGTATGAGCGACTATGAAACATCTGCATGTCTTTTAGCGTTTGTTCAGACACTGTGTCACCACTACAGTAATAGCGTTTTTGTCTCGCCGTGCCTGAAAAGCATGGGCATGTTTTAGTTGAAGTTCACTTTGTCAATTTAAAGTCACTTTGACGGCTTCATTGCTTGACAGATACGAGAATTCATCAAGGTAATTGGAGCGGAAAGATTCCCTTCTTTTGCTTGCCCAACAGAGCACAGTGATGTGCTTTTATCTGACACTCCCTGTAATTAAAGATAAGAACCTAAATATTAAAACCATCCATAGAAGCAAATCACATCCGCAGCCAGCTCCTACAAGCCTTAGAATATACAGCATATATATTTTTTAATTTAAGCCTCTTATGCTCATCAAGGCTGCATTTATTTGATTAAAAAGCAGTAAAATTGGCAATATTATAAATATTATCACAAATTCTTTTAAAAAAATTAACTTTCTTAGTTTTAATGTATTTTTCAGTTTCTTTTTTTATGCCACCTACCCCTAGTACACATACTCACCAGGCTGAAATGTTTAGCAGCCAAACTAATATTATCCATCCATCTCTCTGTAAGCTCAGAACTACTGCGCTTTTACCAGATCATGTCAGAGTTTATGCTTACACTGTGAAGAGCAAATTGAACCAAGGTTTGCAGATCCCCGATAAGCTCCTTCTCCCATGAAAGCCAAGATCGGGGCACACAGGAGGAGTATTATATCATCCACCATGTCTGGGCCTGCCAAAGGGCTGGAGCATAATGAGATTGATCCTGATATGAAATAGCACCTCGTCCAGTTTTTCTTCAAGCTTTGTAATCAGACTTTGGGAGCAGAATAAAGGATAGAGGAGGGTATAGCAGAGAGTTTGGGTTATGAAGTGAGAGAGCAGACTCTTAAAAGTAGTGTAAAAGACAGGAAGATGGATGATGAGGTTTTACAAGGTTTCGGGCTCTGAAATGGCCACAAATGTGCTAAAAATTATTCGCAACAATAATTTTAAGAGTATTTTCTTGTAGCGCAACACTAAAACAGTATTGAAAGTTGAGGTTATTGGCTGTCAGAGTCTTTTTATTCCTACTGTCATTAGAGAACATTTTGGTGCAATAAAAATAAAGCCTTTCTTCTTTTCTTTTCTTTTTGTCCAGGTGGATCATTAACGTGAATCCTCATAATTTATACAGAAAACGTAACATGAGCATCTAAATTGAGTCATCTAAAATCTGGACTATTTTGATTATGCAATTTGGTGGTGAAAAAAAGTCATTTGTCTTCTAAACGTTTAATTTTCAGAGCCATTGGCTCCCAAGGAATTCATTTTATCTGGAGCCCTGATTGTAGCAGAATAAAGTGATTGTCTGTTTATATAGGAGGGGGAGAAAAGTTTTACCAACAAAGTAAAACCTGCACAAGCGGTTAGATAAGAAAAAGAAATCAACAGAGATAGATTAAACATTTCACAATCACATCTGTTAATGGAGTGATCTAAAGTAAGACAACCATTGATTCAGGACACCCTGCTGCTTATTTATTTATATTTTTATTTAACAGGTGCAGCTGGGGTTGGCATATCAATTACCACACGCACACCATTAATCTGAAAAGCACTGCTGCTACTATGTTAGTCATTACACAAGTTCTTATGCAATGGAAGTTTTCAAAGAACAGAACTAGATGGCCATTTACTCCCTACAAGATGGATGAAATGACTCATTTACATTTCCTCATTTCCAAGGAGACCGTTTGGAGAGAACTTGTTAATGTCTGCTCTAGGGCTGCCACTAACAACTGTTTGGGCAATTGATTGATCTGTCGATTATTTCTTGATTCATTGGGTATTCCACATTTTGCTCAGACGTATTACATGTGAAGTCTACCTAATGGATGTTATACAATAATGTTACAAAATAACGTCATTTGAATATAATAAAATAAAATAAAATAAAATATTTAGTTTAGCTCTTTAATGTCTTCATTTACTTAAGGGACATTGCGTTCAAATTTAGTAGCACTCAACAATATTTTATCAACTCTACTCATGGTTTATGGATGGGTCATTTCTAAAATATGGTGTTCCATTGTTTGCATATACATTATGAATGATGGTGTTTCACTTGCAGCCTTAAAAAAGCCTTTTCTATCTCTCTCTCCTAGTTTGGGGTCAGTAAGACCCAAGAGCAAATCAATCCAAATGAATAGCTTTCCATTCATTTGAAGAGTTGTTAATATTATTATTATTATTATTATTATTATCAGCATACTAAAATAAGGCCAAAAGAATCATGCAACAGAAGACGCATTAAAAGTCAGCTTTGCAATCACAGAAATATATTAAATAATAATAATAATAAAACAAAAATACATAAAAAAAAAAATAAATAAATAAATATATATATGTTAAACTATACAGTTATTTTAATATATTTTATATTTCACAATATCACAGTTTCTGCTATTATAAATAGACTTTAAGTTTTCAAACCTAAATCTTATGAATAACAAATATTTTTGATCCCAATTATTTGTTGACTTTGACTTTTTGTCACTTGCTTTATAGCACAATGTTACAGAAACATAATAGAATTTGAAATGAGCAATAATTAACACAGTAGTAATAATTAACACTAACAATAGTAGTAACAGTAGTTACATTGTAATGCTTTTTTCCCTCGTTATCATTATATCTTAAGGTTACATTTTATTTGGTAACACTTTACTATAAGGTTCATGTTTTAACATTAGTTAACATGAACTAAGAATGAACAACACTTCTACAGCATTTATTAATCTTAGTTAACGCTAGTTTCAGCATATATTAATGCATCGTTAAAAGTTGTGTTTGTTAACATTAGCTAATGATTTGGGAAAAATGACATTGCGATTATTAAGGTCAAAATTGCGATTTGTGCAATTTGCTTGTTATCAAGGAAAATGCACAGACAGATTACTAATAATGCTGAAATCTGTATTACTCAACTGAGATACAGTATACAGTGCAATCTAGCAACAACTAACTAAAACTAAATTGTACAAATTTAAATAACAGTAACATCTTTACATTACTGAATTAAATTACATTAAATTAACATTAAAATAAAATTAAAAAGTCAAAAGTACAGATAAATAAAACAAATACCCATTTTTATATTTTTACATGTTGTCCCAAAACATTTTAGCAGGATGTAACATATACTTAGTATATTTCTTTTGGTATCTCTTCTCCAGTGTGCCAATCATTTTCTCAAATCCCTCTTTTGCTAAAAGTGCGTTCACACCTAAGGTGACTTGGGCGAATATATCTCCCTATTTGCGTGACATTGGATGCTTGAACATGTTGAGTTTACGCCGGTTTCACACTGCACGCATCAGCAGGGCATAAGCAGCGCCCATGTTAACGGATGACAGCACACAGGGGCTGCGCAGAAGCGCGTAGCAGGTGCAGAGAAATGAAATAAATCAAAGCACATTACACATAGTGTTCGGAGAAGAACGCTGAAAATATGACAGAAAGATGCTTGTCTATAGCCTGCTGCAGTACAAGCTGCCAGTATGTAAGCACAATTGGCGCACGCTGCTACTGCTCTGCATACGAGCCGCTTCCGCGCTGCTTATGCGTGCAGTAAAACCGGCGTCTTTAACCCGCCATTTAATTAGCGCAAATCGCGCTGCAGGATGTCTAATTGCATCTTTGCATTGACTTAACATGTAAATCACTCGCGCTTAATGCTTCATTCGCGTCGGCGTGAACGCAAGAACGAATGTCTTGTTAAGTCCACGAATGCATTTGTTTATTTAATGTAATCGCACAGGCTGACATCGCGATTGCGAAGTGACACCTTATTGTAAAGTGTTGCCTTTTATTTTAGCGTGTCCTTATTAAGGTGTAATTACACATGTAAGTACTGAGTAATATTAATTAACTACACATACTTACTACTGTATATGGTTAGAATTAAGGTTTGGTTTAGGATGATATGCATGCAATTATGTATCTTTTTTTGTTATTATGAAATCAAGTACTTGTAACAAGGACGCCTTAAAGTCTTGCCTATCTTTATAAAGTTGCAACCATAGCCTGCTTTAATTGATGTTTTTGGAGGTGGGTTTTGATGAACGGTGGAGTGATAAAGTCAGGTGTTGTGTCCTCCAACCTCGTGACACCATCTCAGGGGAGATAGAGGTGATTTTTTTCCTTTCCCTTTTTCCATGTGGATGAAATGGGATTGTGCTCTCTCTAGGAAGGCGACATGTTGAATTGTTTCATTTAGCCTTTGACCTTTCCTCAAGCCCTTTGGAAAAAAATGTGCCTGTGTATGTTTTGTGTGTGTTTGTAATTGCACAGATTTGATCTTCAGTCACACTGGACTGGTCAAAGTGGAATGGGATCGTACTCCTCTGTCTGTATTGCATTTCTCCTCAGCATTTCCTCTGTGTGTGTGTGTGTGTGTGTGTGTGTGTGCTGCCTAAGCATGCGGCTCTATGGATGTGTGGACTCATTCCATGCCAATGTGAAAATGCCCTCATTCACTAGGGAATTCTAAAGCCATGATCAGCCTCTTTTCATTCCCTCCGCTCATGCTGCGGAAACAAAAGAGAAGGAAAATGGCCTCCGGATTTCTACGCCACTCTTTCATCACCGTTAGTCTTCAGTGGCCTTCATTTACTAAATTTAGGTTCTTTATGATCAGGATCCACTTCCAAACTTGAGACCGTCATAAAGCATCTGCAAAACGGTTTCGTGATCAGCAACTCATACAAAAAAATCCAACAACTGCTTCATTGATATTCAACATAGAGCTCTTCCCACTGTCCCGGCAAACTCTCACACCAGGTTCGTTCTGCATCTTCTGCATATTCATGAGCCCACATTCTGATACCACCACCACAAATCACATTTCGAGTCGTGTCTTGCGGAGCTGAGGTGATGATTATGTATTGGATGTGTGTGCGGCATTGGGGAGCGATGGATGCCATGCGAAGTGTGTGTGTGTGTGGAGGGTTAAAAAAGCAGACGGTAAGTGTTGTGAATAGAGAGAGAGATTAATGAGACAGACTCGGTCTCGTTCGATGACAGCAGGGATACAGATGTCCCAGCGCAGTATGTGGCCTCCGAACAAAACTACTAGAGCTAAAGAGAGAGAAAGATATGAAAAAGGAGTGATTTAGGAAAGAAATAAAGTTAAAGTGAAGCTGAGAGGGGAAATGGTTACATTTTAAGGCAGTTGTTTTATGCAGGAAGATGAATCTTTAAACAAGTTTCGGGAGGAGCGCTGATGCACGATTCGCCACGGCTGACACCGCATTTAATCAATCAATCCATGTTCTACTCCGTGCAATGGCTTCAGGGGGGCACAAGGGGTTCGAGCCGGACGCCGAGCCCAGACCTCACTAGGGTTCAAACTACTAGGTCTCGGAGTCCGCCAATCTCCCGGCTCGCCCCCCGGACAGCACGCTAAATTTATCATCATAAGGAAGCAATGAGGCCTATGACTAGCCAGAATCTGTGCTAAAATAAACAAGCTGACAAAAACCCAGAATCAAGAAAAATATGACATAATTTGAAAATTACAAGCAATTTTTTAAAAGGCGTTTTTCTGTTTGAGGACACTAAATTTGTTCAAATATTTTCACAAAGCTTAATGTGCCATATTTCCACATAACTTTAGTTTAACGTTGATTTTTATTACTTTATTATGTTGTAAATTAAATGAGTTGGATCCCAACAGATCGATGATCACATCCAATGAGCTCTCTTTTTTTGTCAGTGGTTGTAAAAGTGAGTGTGCTTTACCTGCTGAACAGGATCATGGGTAATGTCTTATATCAGAGTCAGGTGTAGGTAGTGGCAGTTAAAGATTATTTCTCTCAGCTTCTCAGCCTGCACCCCACATTGTCTCCCTCTTATCTCACTCCAGCAGTCCGTCTTGACAGCGCTTATAGAAGAAGTCACAGTAGCAACAATTAGCCTCGCTGTAATCCCGTAGCTTGTCTGGTCCTGTGGCAACACCACCTGTCAGGACACAAGGCCTTTGTTGTGGCGTGAGTGGCTTTTTCTAAATGTCCTGTGTCAGAATGCCGACAGGGTGTCTGAGAATTTTCTCCACAAGTTTGTGTTCTTAGAACTCAGTCAGCCAAAAAAAGCTTTTTGAAAGTGAGCATGCTCAGGAATTCTTCTTTCTGTCCTGTCTGTCGAAGTACGTGTCTTTTTGTATCGATGTTCAAGGTGAGAAACAGTTTAAGATTTCTTTTAATGATAGGGAAAAACTGGTGGTGTGTCAGGTTTACAAAGAAATTGTTGTACTTTTAGTTTTAAAACTTTATTCAAAGTGCATTGATTGCCCTAATTTCACCCATTTTATGCAATATGAAATATACAATCAAACCAAAATTTACTCGGACTCCTTCAACATTTCTCACATTATATCACAGTTTATTCGCTAGAATTTAGTGAATGGTGATAAAATATGATTGTTAAGCTGTGTTAGAACAAATTCATCTCGATAATGTCAGATAGCACTCTGGAAGGGTATGTAATAGATTACAATCAACCAAAAATTATAATACCAATTATAATATAATACCAATTTAGGTCAACCAATTACTAAGCAGTGCTTAATTATGTTCAGTCTGTGGTGTAAAAAGGTCACATTAGAGCTTAAAGAAAAAAAAGAAACACTTGCAAAACATGGTTAGGTCAAAGCGTGAGAATATTTTTGATCTCTGATTTTACTGGTAGTCCACTGTATGAAGAATTTTGGGGTATAATATGTCCGTTTACTTTATTTCTTTGGTTTACATATTTGGTGTCTGATTAATTTGACTATGGCATGTATGAAGTGTTCGGATGCAAAAGCCTCAAAGTCACATCTGAAATGTCATTTTTTGCTTCCATGTGTTTAGGTTCAGTAATTTTACTCTACTGGCAATGTATAGCCAAATGGTGCTTAGAGATGCTATTGCATGCATCCAAGCACTTCATATATTGACTTAATTGTCTTCTTTGCAGTAAACTTTATCCAATTTTTTCAATCTTTTCTTCAGAGTTGAGATTTTCTAACCAGGTGCTGGCCACTTTCACCATAGTAAAACAACCAGCTACATTTCTTTAGTTTTTAAAGTATGTTATTAGTTTGAAATAGTGCATTGAGTTTTTGATGCTACTTCAGATTAATTTGCCCTAAAATCTGAGAGAAATGTTGCAGGAAAGTGTGACAGGTCCTCTTGCAGTATTTCTCTTTATTTCACACCATCCGTTTTTGCTTTGTGATTTAACGAGATGCCCAGTCCCTCCAGATGAAAACCAGCCCCACAGCATGGTGCTGCCACCACAATATACTTCACTGTGGATATGGTGGGGGTTTTTTTTTGTTTGGGTTTTTTTGGGGGGGGTTGTGGGCAGTGTAAGATCTGCAGCACATCGCTTTGAATTTTAGATAAAAAGTCTGTATTTCTGAATTCCTAAATTCTCTCTGAAATATCTGCTTGCAAGGATCCCAACTATACAGTTTTTTATAATAATCAATCCAAAAAGATGCCTCAGAAGGGTCTCTTTTTTTAAGAAGAATACAGTCTGTACTTTACAGAATCCTACTCTCCACCAGACACATACGCAAACAATGCAAAGGATAGATAGTGTGCTTTGTCTCTTTCAGCAAGGTCCACCTTAGGGACAAACTGTCAACAACATCAGTCACATTACCTAAACAAAGCACCTGCTGAAGGTGAGCTGGAGAAAGCCAGACAGGAGATAATTAAAAATAAAGCTCTCAATGGTGAGATTTATTTTTTAGACACCACTGGTTTCTATTGTAGGAAATAAAGATATGGTTCTTGTTTTTTTTTTAGTCAAAGGAAATAAAAGCTGAAAGAATAGAATTAAAAAAGGAAAGAAAAGAGATTAGAGGAATCAAACGTGAGGAAAAAAGCTCGTTTTTTATTCTTTTTGGTTTGGACAGCGTTCCTCTCTTTTCCTCTACGCTCGGCTGGTCCCTCACATCGTGGTCAGTACAGCACATCATTAATGCTGGTCTGATTGACAGCTAAACTGACAGCTGAGCTGTTTGGACATTGTGGGTGGAAACCCCTTTTTTCCTCATTTTCCTAAAGAAGACTGACAAGCTCACAAAAGAGACAGGAAGAGAAATGACATGACAGATCAGTATGTATGTGCGTGTGCTCAGCGTGAACACTATTTGTGCTGAAATACTTTTTTAATCGGCATTTCCATTGGGAACCATGTATTTGTAGCCTGAGTGAGCCCCCATTATTGCATGGCCAAGGCTATCATTTCCCAATCCTGTTCCTGGAAACCAACAGTATAAACTATTCCTTATCAAAAACACCTGATTCAGCTCGTTGGACTCTAAGACCTAGAATGAATGGGTCAGAGAAGGGCAACATCCAAAATGGGTATACAACTAATGTGGTGTTAGTCCGTACATATGGTTTAAATATTTACACATGCTAGCATAACTAAATGTATGGACTCTTTTGAGGTTAAGAGAAACGTATACACTGTATTTATGAAACAAAGTGACACATTTGTGCGATAATTTTTGTGGATAAAAGTTACACTCTGAACTGCATGTGGATTTACACAAACTGAGAGCGTCAAAAAGTGTGGGTGTGTTTTTTCCATGTACAGGGTTGGGAAATACTGATCTAGGTCAGGGGTGTTCAGTCCTGCTCCTTTTTGAGTTTTTCTCCAACCTGCCCCAACGCACTTCCTTGAGTGATTCTAGTAGACCTTAACAGATTCAGTTGTTTCAAAATGGAGCGAAACTCTAGTTTATAGTTTACTCTAGGATAGTTGCCATGTTGTGACACAGCCTTTAGTATCATAAAACTTGAAAGTTATACATTCTCACGCAAACATTATATCTCTCTCCCCAACCCCCCACACCACCACTTTGCAAAAGAGAGAAGGGCACAAAAAGAGGTTGAACTGCATGAATAAGCTTGAAACAAAGCTCTTTTTTTTTTTTTTTGTCTGCTTCCTTTCCAATGCTAACAAACATCTATCTTGTCAGGCCCGGGGTGACCTCCGTGCAATGTTTCAATTTGTGCTCGCTGACAGAGCCATCACTTGCCTTCTTTCTGTCAGTCTTGTCCAGTCCGAAACAAATGCAGCTAAATAATGCAACGCGCCCTTGAGTTTACATGCACTGACAAACTCTGGTCATCCTTTTAAATAAACGAGTGCCCAGAGCCAAAACATCTGACATATTGTCACCTTTTTTTGTCACTAAAAAAAGCAGAACAGAAATATATAAAAGGACAAATTGCTGATGAAAAGAGAGAGAGGGAGCAAAAAAGAGAGAGAAGGTGAAAACAAAAAGGGGAACTGGTGATAGTGTGCGTCTTCTATCTGTGCTAAAGTGTGGAAATTGTATTACAGCTTAATTTAAGACTTAAATCACAGTATTGAATTAGTAATGAAAGTGTTTTTTTGGGTACACAATATTGAGGCTTAATACTTTTTGGGCTTAATAGACATCACGCATCAATATACTTTACATTAAAATAACATTACCTTCTGTATTGTTCCCACAGTTTAATTACAAATGCATGTTGTTTATTAGTGTTATTTGGTACTGGCATTTTAATTACACTGTTACGTAAAATAATATGTGTAATATGTAATATTATTTTCTTAATATATGTTTGTGGTGTTATTGTGACTGACTCATTATTCCAAAGAATGTGGTTTAAGCAATAAACAACTTTAAATGAGCTCTGATCGATTGATTTTCTTCTTTTTAATTCCACACCCATGTGCAAGGATGAAAAACAGAGCCGAAAGTGAGAGTGTCACACCTGTTCTTAATATTGACCTGGTTCTTAAAGGGATAGTTCACCCAAAAATGAAAATTTGATGTTTATTTACTTACCCCCATGGCATCCAAGATGTAGG
>JAUMHQ010000044.1:10584632-10597955 GCA_032361165.1 Enteromius paludinosus | reverse complement strand
TTCCCAGTGGAAAACCCCCCAAAAGTGAGCTGTACTGAACCGTACCGTGCCGTACTATGCAGTGGAAAAGCGCCATATGACACCCCCATGACCCATAAGGTGTTAAGGGACAGGAAGGAAGCAAGGATAACACTCAGAATGTTAACTTTTAAGTAATAAAGAATGTGTGGCTTATGAAGACTGAAATAAAATGCATTAAATTAAAATGTAATAGTGGATATATTTATTGGGTTACTGATATCCATCTTCATGTAAAAGCAACTGTAACTGGCAAACAAATGTTCACTTACACCTAAGAAGAAGGTTCCTCAAGAAAAATTAGCAAAATTGTAGATTACAAATAAATAAAAGGAATATCAGAATGTACTGGCAGCTTAGCTTAGTTTGAAGCAATAAAATTACTTAAACTGAAAAATACATGATATTATAGTAATATAATAATAATAAATGCTACACTATTATATAAATAAAATTAAAACAACACTGAAAATCTGTAGAATAAATCAATAAGTAAATGAATCTAAACTAATCGTTTTCATTTTTCTTGATACTGATTCAAAAGATTCAAGTCATGAGTGATATAAACATGATGTAATGGCTCCCTAATAAAAACAATGGGAGGTTGGCAATATAACTGAAATTTCGTACCTCAAAATGAGTAATTTTCTATCAAGGCAATGATTCATATCACAATATAGTAATCTAATCTTTTAAACTGCTTTGAAATGATGCGTATTGCGCAAAGCGCTATACAATAAACCTAAACCTAATAGTGTTGAATGTACAGTGTTCACTCGGCTAGACAGTGACATTTAGATCTGCCAGGTCATGTAATAAAGGCCCGATATCACTGAGGGCCTTCGAGATGGTACCATTTTGAGAAGTGAGAAAATAAGGCTTTACCCTTTGCTGTCAGGAATGCTTACATGGATGCTGGTTCAGATCTGGTATGCATTATATCCCAATCCTATTCTACTTCCCTTGCAAATCAATTTTGCTGTCTCTCTACACTATCCGTGTACAAAAAAAAAAAAAGATATCTTTTATGAGCTTCCCCGGAGGGCTTGAGAGCTGAATAGAAACGTAGCCTTATATGCTATTCACTACTGTATTAAATCCGCTGTAAATCCACAAGGCAGACATTAGCATCTAACAGCTTGTGAAAAGCGGAGTTGTTTGTCATTCATGCATGAAATGAATTTCACACAGGTTCAAACCTTTGCTAAATTTGCAGATGTGCATAATTGAGAACTTAACATGCTAATTGAGGCCTACTATCATTCATGAGTTCATTTCAGAGACACGTTTCTCTGCAGATGGGAAAGTTTGTTGCCTACTGACTCAGACTGATCGATCTTCACTGCCACTGCCTTCATCCGCTGTGTCTGATTCAATAGGAAGGTACAAGAAGTTCTGCAGGAACATTGATTCTGACCCCGTCTCAAAGAAAGGGAGAAAAAGGCTCATGTCTTGGGATGTTTTCCTAGGCATGCTGATGGATGCCACAGAGCTGCCCAAAACCACTCTAACATTCATTTATTGTATCTAACATTATTTGTGCATGCAGCACGTCTGGAATTTTGTAGGATTTTCAGAAGATTATATTTCAAACATGTATGCATCAATGCAATGCAATTTGCATGTATTAAGACTACCAAAATGTTAAATTTGCATATATTCAGAGTGAGACAATCAAGACAACTGTAGCTTATTTTTCCAGTCACAGTGCCTTAAAATAAATGTTTTTGTTATTGTAAAACGTTTAAATGTCGGTGACGGTGTTTTGTTACTGAATGAATCAACTGTTCAAATAATTCGGTTCAGTCGCAATGACTCGTTTAACAGTAACTTACTGCCACCTACTGGCGCTTTTAATTTTACATTTAAAGCATCTTCATTTTAAATCATTTCAAATATCAGTTTTCAATATCAGTTTTTTAATCTAGATTCAATTTTAAATTAATGGCTCATTTGAATTCTGCCATTCAGAATATGTTTGCTACCTAAATAATGACTAAAGGTAAGCCCTATTCGGACGGGACTAGTTTTACAGGGGGTCGTTAGAGAATGTTTTGTTTCACAGACGTACTTGGTGATTTTAATTCCATCCGCATCTGCCATGTCTGTATTTTTCTCTCACAATTTCTGCGATAATTCTAGAGTCCCAATGCGATGTCTGTGAAACTAACGTATTTTTCCCAACGCGTTTCCTTGTGTGTTTTGGCCAACGCGATGTGCCGTAGAGCCTCTTACCACACGCACGTTTAATTAATTTTGATATATAAAAGAAAGAAATAAATACAAATAAAGAGCCAGATCACGTAAACTGTTAAGACTGGCAATTGTAATATCAGTATCAGGTAAGATTACTCACGTTCATTCCTGCACTCGGTTACATATGTTTTAATTATAAAAATTAAACATGGGTATAACGTTACTACAAATAAAAATCATAATAGTTGAACTACAGTAACCACACATTAAGATGGTTTTGCCATTTAGCTTCACCATGGTATTTGTGATTATATTAATTGTAATCAATCTGAATGACGACAGCAATGCACGCATACAGAGCGCGTGATCTCTGATGTACAAAACAGACCCTCTCACCTCCTTAATAAACACGGTGGTGTTAGTCCAGTCTGAAATGGTACATGAAGATCACGGACGACAGGTGATAAGAATCGAAGCTCACACGTACAGTAGTTTAGAATACTAGTCCCGTCCGAATAGGGCTACAGTGCAATTTGGCTAACGTAGGTATACATCCGCGCTAAACTATCAAGGTGAAAGTCATCATAGCTTGCGTAGAATAGACCCAGCTCTCAACACAACTTTGTGAATAGATTAACGGCAATATATATTTCTTTTTAATCGCGCGATAACGGCCCACCACTATTATATATATATATATATATATATATAGACTATATAGAAATATTTATGTGTGTTTTACGTCAACAAAATAAACGTCACTGTCGCTATGGTTACAAGTCAACAAATTAGAACAAGGGCTTGAAAAATCACTTCACAGTATATAAAAAAACTTTTTTTTTTCTGAAAATAATCTTTTGATATGCTGTTTCTTTCCATCCTCATTTCACTGTCATGAATGGTAAGTGGCAAGAAAACAGCAATAAATAGTTTGCTAACTTTCTGAACTTCAGAAAATCTGAATGTGTAGCATATGAATACATTAAATACTGCAATAATTGTTAATGTGCATTGCAAATCTTATATTTGGACTTTCTTAACTTGTTATTTGTTCTTTCTTTTTGTATGATTCTTTCAATAGACATGTCATGCTTCGAGCTGTCACAATGGCAAACTTGGTGAAAAATGTCATAGGAATAAAAAGTAAGTTATCTTGTAGTTTTATATGATTACAATAACAACCTTTAACCTTTAATTCTGGAAAATCACTATAACCTAAACATACTGTATTCCGTTTCTGTCTCTTTGACTCTTTCCATCTACATGCCTCTGTTTGATCCAATATAATGAGAAAGTTCAATAAAAGGCAAGTCAGGTCTGAATGTTTTGTATGCAACATATACAGGAATACATCAACAAACTGTATTAGCATGTTAAAGTGTCATGAATCATAGTCTAGAAAATATCTTTTTTCGGAACATTTTCTTTTTTTTTCTTTGCATGGTTTGAGCTGTCAAAATGGCAACTTGATGAACAATGTCATACGACGTATGGAGTTATCTCATAGTTTTACATACATAAACTATGAATATATGTTAAATTCCAGCATGAACCTTTTATTATGGAAATGCACTACTGTATATCTACCTGTTTTTGCATGACTCTTTCCATCTACATGCCTCTGTTTGATCCACAATCACGATAGCATAATACGAAAGTTCAATCAAAGGCAAGTCAAATCTGAATGTTGTATATAGGAATCCATTAACTATATGCACAGCATATGCTAAATTGTGTATAACATGAATCGTATATTCTAAAAAAAATCATTGTTTTTTTCTGAACATGTTCTTCTCTTTTTCTGTCTTTGCATTACATTTTTACAAGCCATGGTTTGAGCTGCCACAATGGAGAAGGAATATGGTAAGAAAGATCAATGTCAGCATTTAAAAAGCTGCATTAACTGTATAGAAATCACAGTATTTTGTCTCTGTTTCTTTCTTTGCATGATTATTTCCATCATTGTGCTATTGTATATAGTTGGAGCTATAACAATGGCAAAAAAAGGTAATACATCAGAAAAACTGACACTTGATTTTTTTTTCTTGAAAAATCACTGTATTTCTGAACATGTTTCTTTCTTTGCATGATTCTTTACATCAACATATCATGGTTTGAGCAGTCAATGACAGACCTATGACAGCAATAATATGTAAGTCTCATCTCAAGTTCTTATTTGAATAAATAAAGTATTAATTAATGTTAAATGACAAGTTGAACTTTAATTCTGGGAAATCAATGTATTTTTGAACATCCTTTTTTGTTTCTTTGCATTATTCTTTCTATCTACATATAATGAGTCATCACAGTGGGGAATATGGTAAGACCGATCACCTGACAGCAACAAAAGGTAAATAAAATCTGAATGTGTTATATGCATACTGTACATGTACACAAACTGTCTTAACTTGTTTTAACATGTATTTCTGAATATGTTTTTATCTCTTTCTTTGTATGATCATTTCCAACTAAATGCCATGTTTTGAGTCATCACAATGGCAAACATGGTAATACATCAAATTGTAACACTGTTGATTTTGTGCAGCGTTTTTTTTTTTTTCTTGTATAACTGTATTTCTCAATGTATAATTTGCTGTTTTTTCTTTGCATGATTGTTTCCATCTACATATCATGGTTCGATTCATCAGAATGGAAGACGTATGACAGCAATAAAAGGTAAGTCGCATCTCAAAGTTTTATATGAATACATAAAAGAAAAATTATTCTACCATGAACCTTCAATTCTGGAAAATCACTGTATTTCTGAACTTATTCTTCTTTCTTTTTGTGCATGACTCTTTCCATTTACATGTCACTCTCTGAACCATCACAATGGACCCTTTTCACGAGACTGTCATCATCAGCATCGTAAATCCTCAAATGTTTTTCATACTTATATATTTATTTTTAAATCTTTGAAGGATTTATGCATGGCAATTAACCATCACAACCGCGGCTGGTATAACCTGACATTTACAGAACTACAACATAACAGATGTAGTATGTCTGGATTTTATTCATGCTGCACACATTCATACTGTATTAAATTTACTGTTTAATGGTTGTAAGTAATGCCATTAGACACATGCAGTTAATAGTAGTCCTGCACTTAATCTTTCAGCAGACCTTAGGTTGCCAGGTATCCCCTCGAAGGACACATTGGTAAAATAAGTTGTTGTTTTTTTTCTTCGTCTACTAATTGATTTTTTTAGTAGCAGCAGTACATTATCACAGTAATCCAAAAAACCAAACACAGCTCTGTAATTTTTCCCACAACAACATTTCCAATATAACACAATTGTTCAGTAAACCACAACGCTGGCAACACTGCATAGTAGAAAGTGCTATTCTCTGTCAGTCATGGATCATTTATTGTCCAATAGGGTCGCCAAGATAAAGAGAGAAGTAGTAGACAGGAGTTTAAAATAGCGGCCTGCTTCATGTAAAATAAAACAATCATCATTTAAACATGTTTTTTTTCAAAAGTGCTATCGGTTTCTGTATTTCCGACTTTTTTTATTTACGCTGTGCACTCTTAAACATTCATATTTAGAAATCCCATATTTAGAAGCATTCATTTATTTTTAATTAAGTGCATTGCTTTAGCCTACTGTAGTAAAAAGTGAATTTTTCACAGTCATTGAATTTATCGGTGCATAGCACTGAATTACACACGAATGGAAAACACTTCTTCTCTTTTCTCTCCCTTTGTTGTAATTGAAAGGGTTTTCTAGTTGCATTTTGCTACCTTGAATGAACCAAATATGTCTGCACTAATTTGAGTGTCATGTGTTTGCTATGCGACAACAATGAAGACAGCTTGCATATTTCCATTAGCTTCTTTCACCTACCAGCAGGATAAAAAGTGCGCCAGTGATAGCTGTTCTGGAATGCAGCCTTTTTATTTTTGAGGTAAGGGAAACAGTAAACCAAAGGACAGTTACGGAGGATATTGGAAATCCACTTAGAATCAAGCTAAATAAATCAAATACCAGAGAGGTTCGCCAGTTACGATTATTTTGAGTAATTCTAGCTCTAATTGAATTTGAATAGGCAGACTGCAAGAGTCTTCACTGCAGAATGAGTTAATTAGTTTGGAGTTGCCAGTAAAAAAGGAGGAAATGCAAACCCAAAACGCACCTTGTTTATTGTCTTGGCTCGTCGTCTGTGAAACATTAGCATAAATGTTATTTTCCATTCTTTTCTTAAACCGATCTGTGTCTAACAGCCTGTCTTATTGCGTTTCAGGGTCTCAAAAGGGAAGACGCTTTGATTTGAATTACATATAAATATATTATACATTTTCAGATAGACTATAGCTAAAGTTTGTGTGGACTTATTGTTTACTCATACATATTGCTCATAATTAGGGATAGTGATTTGAAACTCTTAACTTAAAGTTAAGCTCATAACTCCTTCTAAATAAATCATGCAGCAAAGTTTTTCAAGTTTTAAATTGGAGTATGTTTCAAAAGAAAATGCCACTTCAAAACTTTGTTTAATGCAATGCATTATTTGCTGCTTCTTTACAATATATATGATATATATTTGTAGATGAAGGTTTTTTTTCAATGCTGGTGGAAAAATTGTTGTTGTTTTTTTAAAGAAAAAATGCAGACTTACAGTACACTGAAGCACCCCCCCACCTTAATATAACATGTTCAAACTGTATGGAAAACAAGGCTTTGGTTGTCCAAATATATTTAATGGATTCGAGTCAAAATAATTATACATGGGTTTTAACGGGGCAAATAATAACAGGCTTATTTTTGTTGCATGTCAGAACAAAGGCATGAAGCGTTAAGGGCTCTTCTTGGAACAGTAAGAAACCACATAACAATATGTTAAAATGCTGGAAACACCCTGGCATTACAATTAAGTGAAGAAATTTGAACAACTGTTTAACTTAAACCACAGATCCACTTTGACCTCTGCTATCCTGTCATCTGTGACAGAAAGACTTGTTTTGGAGAGATCCCTGTGTGTCTTTTATCTCCGGTTTTCAGTTTTATTGAATCTATCAAGCAGGAAGGAGTATTAATAATGCATTTAGCTTTGGGGAGCCTACGGGCCTGTCACTCTATGACAAATGAGGACTATTCACCCATGACACGTGAAGATGCAGATAATATAATGCAAGTTACTGCTAAAAGCATGTTGAGCTCCTTTTACTATTTATCTCCTGTCATCAGGCTCATTCTGTGGAAAGAGAAATCACGTCATAGCCGAAGAATTGCAATTGATGTGGAATTTGTATTAAAAAAAAAAAAAAACGATAATGTGACTGCTGTAACCATAATAACCCCAAAAAAAGGAATATAATATGAAAGCGTGATACTCTGTGACTTTTCGTGCATGAATGCTTACTTGAGTGTGACCAATGGTTTCATAAACATCCTCCTCCGAGGAAGATTTGAGGTGCTTTTTTATGAAATTTCTTGCGGGTTTGACATCAAGTGACCAAAGCAAAATGAAGATCATTTCCGCACAGTAAAAACGCTTGCTTGCACTGTCATCTTTCAGGAAAATTGATGAAACAGTGCTATTTCAGCTTTTTAAAGCGAAAATCGCTTCTTTCAATAGCTAAAGTCTATTGCTCTTTTGCCCATGAGACAGAATGGAGTGTTTTAAAATCATTGCTGGAGAATTGAGGGGAGGGTGCTTTTAAGATCACAGACCACTCTCGCACGCTCTCACGGGCAGCACGCCGTACGTGGGTGGTATTTAAAGATGGCTCATAAAGTGTTGAAACTGTGATAATGGAAACTGCCTCTGGGTGGCATTTTGACAAACAAGTGTTATTAAAGAAATGGTTTTATCAATGTGTTTACCACTTACAGAACTCAGCCTCATAACTATGTGTTGAGGTAACTCAAGTGCTAAATGTGTTTGCCTTCTTCTCCTTGTCTCTCCTTCTTTTTCTTCTTACAGACTGGATATGAAAGGGTCAGCAAATAAATAAATAAATAAATAAATTATGCCTCTAATCATAGATAACAGGCTCAGCTTGAGGGGAAAACCTTTCTACTCATAAGTCAGTAACATAATTGCAGCAGGAGAGTCTGAATCCCCTGCTGCTGCATATAAAAAACATGGAAAAAAAAGAAAAAAAAAAACATTTATAACATATATGAAAATACCTATTTTTTTAAATAACCTGACTATTGAGATTGATTGGGATGCACAATAAAAATAATATGATTTTTGAGAATTGTTAAAAACAGAGTTACCTGTTTTTTGCAAATGAACTCTTCTTATATTTATTGCATGCTTTATTTTACTCATGAAGTAAAAACATAGGAACATCTCAAAAGAACCAGCGGCGAATTACTCTTCCAAGTACTGAAGTCCTGAACAAGTCACTTGGGATGTTTTCGATTCAGTGAATCATTTCCTCAACAGATTTGTTTAAAACATCTGTCAATCACCGCACAAGAGTACACACAGAGTTGTTTATCTCTACATTTTTAAGGAGAGCTTTGGTGGATACCATGACTTTGTGTTTTATTTCTGTCAGTATTTCACACAAGAAGACTTCAAAAAACAACTCCTCCATTTGTCTTTTGCAGAAAACTGAAAATCATGCCGGTTTGGAATGACATGAATGATGACAGAATTGTTTATTTGTGAACTATGCCTTTAATGAAGAGAAGCATATTATTTATGTGTTGCCCATTTTTTATTTATTTTTTGCTGTCATTTGAGGCCTGTGATCATTAGCTGTTTTGATATGACAGGGAGGCTCTTTTGGGAGTTGGGCATTCAGGGTCTCTGATGGCTTCCTTGCTACCAGTGTGTCTTGTCAATGCAGTGAGTGACGGTTTGTTTTGACATGTCTCCTGTGAAAGGGCCATGGCATATCAATATGTCGCATTTCAGCCTTGGTCTGATGGAATGACAGCCTTGCTATTTCTGTGCATGTGTGTGTGAGAAAGATGGTTCTGATGTGGATAGGGTGATGGTTGCTCAGTCTATAGTGACTGACAGACTCACTGCCCCCAAGGAGAAGAGCGATCTCACAGCGTTTGACCGTACCTGCTGCTAGTTAGTCCAAAAAAATAGACTGTCCTCTTTCAGCAGAGGTCAGGGACCAGTGGTTAAAAGCACAGGGCAGAGTTGATACCAGGGGCCTCATTTATAAAATGTTGCGCAGATACGATCCTAAATTTGATCCCCTCTATTCCAGATGTAAAATTTATGAAATGCAAATAATCTTGAACTTGCGAATATTTAATCTCTTTTAAACAACTCATAATTAATGTCATTAACATATAAAATATCACCAATCTTCATAATTTAGAACAGCTTACATTTTCAGAAACCTGCAATGCTGCGGCAATAAATGTACGTCTGCTCAGACCTCTCTGTGCATGTAAATATTTTACATGTACTGTACATCACGCACATGGATTTGAAAGAATCAAACATACGACCTTGTTGTTGGCATCTTACAGTTTGATTCACCAAAATGTGTCATGACATAATTTAAAATACAAATTGTATTCATAAATTATATGGAATATGTTTTATGGGTGAATGCCACTTTTAGAGTGATGTAGGCACTGCATACAACAACATTATAAGAATATATATTTAGGTCTGTATTATTTAATATCATACTGGAACACTCTTGCTGTAATGAACTCACCCTTGAGCAATCCAGGATGTAGATGAGTTTGTTTCTACATAAAAAGAGATTTGAAAGAGATTTGGCATACCTTTGTTACTGTGTGTGACTAAAATCCTAAATGCATAAATATCATTTAAAATAATTGCATTCTCCAGTGAAAAGCTTGCTTTGTCTGAATGATGAGAGAAATATGCATACAGTAGTACTAAACAAAAATGGATGGACCACAGTGGATGAACTTTTCACTGGAGGAAGCGTTATTGTCAATTAGTGATTTGATATTTTTTTTGTTTGTTTGTTTAAATGCCTTTGTAATGAATTTGTTTCTTACAAACATGCAACTTTTTTAACTTATCTGTAACATCATTTCTCTATTTATCTGTAAATGATGTTTAGGGCCCGCTGAACAAACATTTAGGTTATTTTAAATTGTGAAGAATTACTCCTTACTTACAATACTGTACCACAATGTTATAAGTGTGCCCCATAAAATACAGGAAAGGTTGAAGACTCATATCAATGCTGACAATAATCATTTTCAGGTCAGAGTTCACCAAACTTGGCAAACTGCGAAACGTCTTCACATGAGCCTGTGATTCCAGTCTTTCAAATTTGTATGCATGTGAACTAAAGTCTATGAAATGAAACGTGTCCCCTCAATCCGGATTCATCAAGAAAACCAATGCAGCTGTTGATAGTTTCAGAATAAGAATCCCTTCTGCAGTGTGCAGTTTAAATAAATAAGACCAACTGGCATATTTTTCTTGATGGAATTGGGCCTGATGCAAGTGAACAGTTCCAAAACTTTTATTAGATGCTAAAGCACAAAATCGAGTCTAGAAGACAAAAGGCATTTCAGGTGAAATCCAACTCTTCTATATAAGTCCATACACTTCATTTGTCACCTGTCAGGTTGTGATAAACCCATTCAAAATGCCAGCCTCTTTTTAACTTCCAATCATCCCACTCTCCTGCCTCAGTTGTCGTAGCTTTAAAGTAAAATGCAAACCCCATTATCTGATTACAGTATAGAACATCCTCATGCCTCATGCATGCTAATGAGAGAGAGATTTAGTGGAGCTGTGAAGTATATTACAGTGGAGTGACACTGCTCTCTGTTCATATAACGTTAGCTTGTTAGTACAACTTCAAAGAGCTTTGATGTACAAAATAACACCAACTTAATCTAAAGCAGATGGAAATCACCTTGTTTTTTAAGAACTCTTACAAATTTGTCTTGCTTTAAAGGACATTGTTAAAAACCAACCCTTATACAGTATGAAAGTGTTGGACAGTACGTGTGTGTGTGTTTAAGGTGAAAGACTGCCGGATGGTGATACATCTCTGGCAATGATTTCACACTAGAGAGAAGCAGAGGTGAACACCCTGTGACTGAATGTGGCCTTAACTCCTTCGACGGACTGAACATAGCTTGAGAAAAAATGTTACAGCTGTCTAAGAATGAATTGCCTGCAGCTTTGCTTATTTTTGAAACGGACTGCAGCTTTCGCAATTATATATTTTTAATGACCTCCCACCCACATGAGCAAATTTCTGCAACCATATTGTCATTAAAGAGTACTGTATTTGCCTGTGTGTGTGTTCCCAAGAATCATCTTTTCCTCCAGCTGTGTTCAAAATGGAATATGGAATACACTGTAAACTGCACAGTATGCAAAGTATGTATAAAGTATGTGAAACAGAACAAAATGATGCTAATCATTTCAGATAGCAGTATATTGCCTTCATGTTATTTTATTACAGTTTGTATACCACTTTCTAGTATGTAAAATAGTATGAATTATGCAATGCTAATCATTGCAAACTACAGTTTTGGCAATTGTTTGACATTACTTTGTTTAAGAGTAGGTATTACGTGTATTTTTTTATTTCTCCAATTCTTTGTCAGCGTCTAGTTAATTTTACTGACGTATCATAACTCAACATGGCCTGTTGAAGGGTTAAGGAGACACAAGATGGGATGCAAGGGATGCAAGATGTAATATCTGAAAGAAATGGGATAGAAAGACTGTATAAAGCTTCATCCATAGTGCCATTTAGGACACACGCATATACAAAATGTAGAGTAAGAGAAGATCATAATCAATCTTTTAAACCTATTAAAGCCTGATTTATAAAGTGTTTACCACAGATCTTTAGTATGCCGCCTAATATCAGAGAGAACATAAAAGACAAGGTGCACTGATGAAAGTATGATCTATTCCAAAATCATGATCCTCATTAACTGCTCTGAGACGTTATAGCCGTCCTGATCTTTCCATAATTTTCCAATTAGCATAATCATACAATACATCAGTGAATATGTGGCAGTGTGAATTGATTTCCTCCTAATTGCATATTGTGTGAGGAAGTTGTTTGGTTTTCAATTGCTCTTCATTTGAAGGAAGGAGCAACTACTTTGAGGAAGCAGGGATGAATTATAGATTATAGCTCTTTTCATATGGTGTGCATGCTGGTTATTATATGGCAGTTGAAGATTCAAGGGAGTTGCCAGTCATGTCTGGTGACGCTGTGAATCTCTTTAATGGCAAAATGACTAGCTTCTCTAAAACCACTCAGCAACACAATGTGTCAGAATTTAATGTCAAAGACTGAATTTTCTGCTGACAGGGTGTGAAAAGGCCTGCCACCCAACGAAATCTCTCAGAAGCTGTCACATGCTCAAATTTAATGCACCTTTAGTTTGCATTTCTCAGAAATTGTGTTTGCAAATATGCTGTCATAACAGAAAGTGTCCCATTGAAAACATTTGCTGTGCCCTCCTCCCCACATTATCCGCTTTTTCCATTTCCAATAATTCTGTTGCCTCGGCTGGAATCAGTTTAGCTCTGCTCTTATGAAATTTCCAAACCTCTGAGGTGTGGAGGTTTTCTCAGATCTAGAGCCATTTTCTCTGATCTGGAGGCATTTTCTAATGTCAGATGACATGCCAGTGATGGCTGCGAGAGAACAGATTTGTCACATAGGAAGATTGGGAGCCGGTGTGTGGCATCACACATGTACAGAAACACATAAAGAATTGGTCTTGAAGGTCAGGAGGACACCTTTTTTGTTTTATGTTGTAGCAAAACCAAGGACGCCAACCCTACTAGAAGCAGAAAGAGAAAGAAGGCAACACAAAACACAGTAGCCTTGTATAAAATGCTTTACCCTTGAGATGTATATTTAGCAAGCAAATCAAAATTGGCATGACTGCACATTGACACGCACGGCCTTGATCACATTCACCATCTTTTCCCCTCCACTTTTCTGCTCTTTTACTATAAAATATAATGGAAAAGGTGTGTGGTGAAGTTTGAAGAGTTTTGTTATGCTTGGCCACCTAGAAAATTGTAGAAATTGTTGTCATGTAGAAATATGTAAGGCATTACAGGGAATCAGATACTTAAAGGTGCCATAGAATGCATTGAGAGAATATTTTAAATTGTTCTCTGATATGTACATAGAAGGTATGTAGC